>JANHGB010032447.1:0-52041 GCA_026283785.1 Coracopsis vasa | reverse complement strand
AGACAGCTGAAGTAATTAAGCAACTGCCAGAACCATGTGATTGTCTGAAAGATCTACAGAGCACAAAGCCAGAATGCAGGAATACACAGGAATTTTTTCTAATACTTTTTCCTTGGTAGTGACTACTGCCATTGTCAGAAACAGGCTATAGGTAGGGCTAAGTCGATTTTTAGTCTGACTTTGTTCAGCAGTTCTTGTCCTACAAAACCAAAACACCTACATGCTGTATCACACAGGACTGCCAAACAAACATCACTGATGCTCAAACCTCATCCACCAACTTTATTTAGAAAACTAGCTTTATGCCGGACAGCAAATACCACATAAGCCTGCTTAATCCTGTTGGAACCTGAACACACTTCAAACAACTAAATACGTGCTCCATTGCTCTATTATCTTTAGTACAAGTGAATTTAAGCATGGCCTTAACTGTTTGCCTTGGATCTGCCCCTGTACACATTTACTTCTAACATCCATATTTGCAACTTAAATCCCCCATAAACAGCCTTCTGCCTTCAAAAACTGTAAAACATGAAGCATATAATCCAACATCAGTTGCCTGCCTTACTGGAACAAACATAAAATCAATCTCAAAAGCCCAAAGGCAGTTTAAAATAAATAAATAAATAAATAAATAAATAAATAAAATAAGTAACCTTTGTTTCTTTTCACTGAAAAAGGTGAACTGCCCAGGGAAAAATCTCCTTCCCTTTTCAACCCCCTTTCCTCTTGCCTTCCCTTCACTCCAGAAATAAATAAGTAGCATTTATTCTCTCCAGTGTGCTTGCTGCACACCTCTCCAGAAGTCTCCTTTTACATGTGGAGCCATGGGTTACAGATTTTGGAAGGGGGATTTATGAGCCAATGGGAAAATGTTCTCCTCAAATGGGAAAACGTTAATAATTTTGGGTTTTTTAAATAAGGGCATGAATCTCAAAGAGAATGCAGGTAGAAATTTCATGAGCCATACCTGTGCAAAAGTATTATAAGACTATAAAACCAGCATTAAGCAGATTGTTAAATAAGGCTATTCTTTTCTTCTCATTTTATTGTTCAATAAGTGCATTTTTATTTCTGTAAGGATGTACTGTAAGGATCTGTAGGGATGCTGTCTCAGCAGGCAACGCATACGAAATTTGTGACCTTCTCTTGCGCATATGTAGGCTATGGGCCCACATAAGGTATATTTTGCAGTCATGCTTATAATTTGCAAGGTGTCAGATCTCTGTAACATTTATTATTCTTGCCATTGTCTGATAATATTTTTATAAGCCAAGACATTTTTTTTTTTTTATCACCAAGTAAAAGAGTCAGAAATTATACCAAAAGCAACAGCCACATTTTCCAAGACCAAAGTTTGACAGAATGCAGATAAAGGTGCCCTTGAAGCTTCCAAAATGTGTATGTTCCCTTAGTACTCAAGTTTCAGTAGCAACTGACTGTGAATTAAAAATGAGAAACCCAATGCTTCTAAAGACTTAAAAAAAAATTATTTGTTGGCCAAAGATATACTTTAGAAAAACTCTATCTTACTGAATTTTCCAGTGAATGAAAAAAATTATATACCTTGCCTGCCCTGCCAGTTATTTCATTCTCTGAAAATTGTAAATTACTCAGAAAGAAAAACAATGAAGGAAAAAATTCCTTAGCTTATATCACACATTTCACTAACATAAAGCTATTTGATCATCATATAAGGAAGTGGAGCACAATACCATGACACACACAAATAGATGAAAATAAAAGAAATACAGACACAATTTAATGACTGTGCTGAAATTTATACTTTTCTTAGATAGCTTTACAAGAAAGTGACTGACACATATTTTTGGTAGATGGGTATGGAAGTGGCTAATCAGGTCTAAGCACTATTACCTTTAAATAGCTGTTTCTCTCTTTTTCAAAAAAATAACATCAAGTCAAACATTGCCCAGTTTGATTGCAGATAGTAAAATGTAGTTATTTCCATCTTTTATTTAATTTCTGAGAAAGAGCCTGAAGTAGATATATACCATGTGTATATACGTAAAAGGACTGGATGTCAGCACTGCAATCCCCTTTTCCCCCTTCTCTCAAAGTCTGTTTGACTAAATTTAAGTGCAAGACTTTTCAGTTCACTATGTTGATTTATCTTTTTTCTTAAGTAAACACTGACCTTTCCTTCTATTCCCAACTTTGTTCTTGAGGTCTTTTAACACAGCCCTGCCCTTGGAAAAGTAAGCCTGTTAATTTTAGCCAGAACCAGACAACCTGACATTTTCAAATTAATGATCTAATCAAACAGGCTTATAATGCTAAAACCGTGATGACAGGTAACTTGGTCATTAGTCTAGCTGTTTGCATTTTGCTTGCATTTCTTCTGGCAGGCATTGCAGATCAAGCTAGAGGCATGAAGCCTTCCCAGTCTGAATAATACCAGTCAGTTCTGTGCTTGGGTGGGGGACACATGAAGAAAACCCAACTGCATCAGGAAACAAAAGGTTGTTCTTCAAACGATGCTGTTTGGAGAAAGTTAAAATATAATTTCCAGCACTAAATTTACAAGGACATACTTTAAACAGCATTGTGCATTAACTGTACACTTACACTTTTTGGCTTTTACTGTGTTGAGTTACTTTTCTACGGGAGTTTGCATCTTATTTTTGGACATAGATTTCTTCAGTGTATCAACACCACATTTTTCTCTTTTGCAAGTGGGAGGAGGCTATGTTCTAACAAGATGTAGAAAAATGACCTAAGCACAGCAAGGGGGTTACATCTTCAGAATTTCGACAGAGCTGGGCACAAGCCTGTCTCACAGTAAGACTGTGCATCAGACTTACTGGAATGAAGAGACAGCTTCTGTGTCTTACACCTTCCCTAGAATTGACCATGAAAAGATAAGGTAGTAGTTTCTGATGAAAAAGGATTTGCTCTTCGTGTTTCACGTGGGTGGAGAACACCAACCTCTCTTGCACAGGCTGCTAGAAACCCATCAAATGGTTGTAATTTCTGTAAGCTGAAAGAAAAGCTTACACTGACATTCTGTCTCTTCCCAATGCACAAGCAAAACATTTACATTATATGTATTTCTTGGATTCAGGCTGCCTCTTACTTAATAAGTGTAAAACTTCATGGAGTCTCTGGTAGAAAAAGCACTGTAAAAGGACAGATTTTAGATTTATAGAACCAATAATTGTAAGCCAAGTTATGCAATTGCAGTTCTGTCTCACAATGAAGCGTTTTCATCCAAAACCATTTAAAGAAAATATAAACAGTTATTCATCTACACTCAGACAAATAAAAGGGCTTTTACAGTAAACAGGCAACATAAGATATTTAACAGCAATCCAAAAAGAGGCTATAAAACCCCTCCTTTCAACTTTAATGGAGAAAGAAACACTGTGATTTCATGATTAGCTATAAATGCCATGCAGTGAGGAGAGTTTCCTGCACAAAAAAGATGACTAAAAATGAAACACAAAGTAATTCAGACCACAGCTAAGGGAAAGATAGCATAAGAGGAAAATGATGGAAGAATCACATATACAGTAAAAACATATCAATGAATTTGCCTGTGCAACATCAGGATGTCTTGGAACAAAGAAGAAATCACAGCAGGGCAGGGTGCTCCACTCCACCATACCAGAAGCTGATAGGAACCACCAAAAATGCTGCAAAAAGGCGGGGTCATGCCATTGCTTTGCACTCCACAACAACCTGAAGAGCTAGCAGGCAACCTTGGCTGCAGTGTTACAAAGCTAGGATTGCAACATTTCTCACATGTTGAGATGTAACATCCCTGTCTTGTCTAGGAGAATCTCGCCTAATCCTATTGTAAAGTATCTTCCAGGAACCTGCTAGGGTTTTTTTGGGTTTTGATGTTTTGGGGTTTTTTTTCAACTTGTATATTACATATTTTTGGGTATCAGTTCAAGGCTTCTGGACAGAGCTATAGTTGCCTCTATTATGTTCCTGCCCCTCTTCCTCAGACTCTTAACTAGTCACTACTACACTGCTGCCAGCAATCCTCCTTGTTTGCGGTAGTAGCAGTAAACCGTGCATCTTGTGGAGCTCAAGAATATTTGCTGTTTAGCTCGTGTCCTCTCTCACCTTGCCCTTACTCCAGCTTTGCTATACACAAAGCTGGAGTACAAATCAGCACAGTACATGGATTATCTTCTGACTATTTTACTAGTAAAACCAATATTGTACAATAATTATTCTTTTCACAGTTCACAAGTGATTTTCAGTGCTCAGAATTAAATCATGTTATTTTTACCAATAGGACAATAACTGCTAACCACAAACATGCTCTTGTTCACACAGATGAACACATTGGTGTGCAGCCATAAGAGAGAATAAGTGAAGATAAAACCACATAGTAAGAAATTAGGCCCTGTGGAACATCAAATTTTGCAATCTATCAGATACACTTACAGAGGGATGAAGATCTTTGATAAAGTAAAGCAAATATAGTTAATAACTATATTTCATCATAAAGCAATATCAAGTTCTTAAGGTTTTGGTTTAAAGCATTTGACTTCAGACATTCATAAATATAGTGCTAAAAGCCTGAAGCCAAATATTACATTTATGTAAGTAGTTTCACTGATTTCAACCACTGGAATAAATGAAGATAAACAAATGAATGAACATATGTAAAAGGAATTACACTGTTACACACCTACTTCTCATCATACGTTCGTGTTTCTGACATGCTACATTACAACTGAGTCTTAAAATTAAGAATTAGAGGCAAAAAAGAAATCAATCTTTAAAAACCATTTTAACAGAAGTTTACATGAATGCACATGTCCATGCACATACACATACAGATATATTAATACACATTTCATGAACATGAGAAAGTCAAAGACCTGTGCTTACAAACATGGCCACAGATTTAGAGTACATACATTTCCAGATACTCAAATTTCCACAATCTAGGTCTGATTTTTAATGGAAGCTCCACAAAGAGAGAATATCAGCTGAAATCAGTGCCCCATTAGATCAATGCTTACTGGGTAAAACAATTCATCTTACATCCAGAGGACAAAACATACAGCTTTTTGACCTGTAAAAAACCCCTGAATGTCCGTAGCAATGTCCACAGATTTGTAGTTTCAATTTAATCTAGAATAAGCACGGAACAAGCAAGACACAGTGCATAGGTCAAGTGGACTCGGGAATATGGTATCCACAGAGACAAATTTATCCTACCTTTCTTCTACCCATGTCAAATAGGCGGAACTCAACGTCCAGGAAATAGGTAAAAGGAAGAGGCCAGGTTGTCAGTAACCAGAAGAAAAAGAAAGAGATAGAAAGATTATTCCCTGCCTAGGCATTGAGGGAGGTAAAGAAGAAATAATTGAAGAAGGAAGTGGAAGAGACTTTGCAAGGCCACCTAACTTCACCAGTTTTTATAAGGCAAAGGTAATTGTAATGATACAAACTTTAAAGACAGACCTTTGGCTCATATGAATGTATCAAGTCATCATATTCCTACACAATGTTTGCTAAGCAAACTGCAGTTGATCATCAGAGTACAACATGATGCACTTCATACCTCACTTTACGACCTTACAGAATGAAAGGGTTGGCTTCTGGCTGTTAAAAAGTGAGAAACATCTACTTAAAATACAAGGCAAGGAATTTAAAGCATTCTGTGACTGGATGCACTGAGCAGTTAGAAAATTTCTTTTTTTCTTTTTTTTTTTTTTTTTCTACCTGAGAGTTTTTTTCCAGGAACTTTTCACACTAGGCATCAAATGTGAAATGACTGTATTCTTTTCCTCCTATGAAGTAATATGTTAGAAAAATTTTGATTGAAACCATATAGAGCATAGTTCTTTCTTATACAACACAAAATTCAAGTCAGCTGAATGGAAGTGTCTACATGAATCAGGCTTGCTTATTAAAATACTTCATTCAGTTAACAGGAACACATTACTTGATTTATTTTAGTCCCACAGCCCACCAGTAGCCCATAAGTGCCATGTTACAATATTTAACAAAAGATATAGTCTTAAATAAAGTATCTGTGAATAAATCAGCAGCGGCTTGTCTGCAGTGTCTAAGTAATAGCAAAGTATTTGGCTGACGACATTTTTCCTTTTGGTACACGATGAAAGTGCAAAATACATTTTAAAATCTTCAATTATGTTACAAGCTCAGAGTTTGTCATCGGCATTATTAGTCTGAGATTTATCCTTTTCTTCAAATAGCTCTGCCTAATAAAATGGCCCTATCTTTTTTTTAACTACATAGCTTTCCTATACACTTGAGGATTTAAATGCATTTTAAATATTAACAAATCTTTCATTAAAATGCAGAAACAGGGGTAGGGGAGCTACTAGAAAAGGCTTTACTCCATCTCCTTTAGTTTATGTGGAAGTATTAATCAAAACCTTCATTAATATTGTATGAATTCAGAGCCTTTGCACAATTGGAATGCACATTACTTCTTATTTACATTACTTTTACTTTAGGGTATTCCATTTAACAAAAAAGGTTCAGGACTGTGAGGATATTTATGCAGGTACAGAATGTGCTTTATTGCAGAACTCATGTTCCAGGTAAGCTTCTGGATTTACAATAGGGAAAACTGAAATTCAGTAGGGATTTCAAGCAACATTTCTGAAAAAAAAAGTGTTTGATATGACAGCTCCAGTGATTACTGAATGCCCAAGATTTATGGTTAAAGTTTTCTTCTTTCATTCCAAGACTCGGAGTGAAAAAAACATGCACTGTTCACAGGTACAAACATTACCCAGCCTCCAGGAAACCAGGAGAGGTCGAATAAAATTATCAACTGTGTTGCTAAACACAGAATTATGGTGGAAAACAACATGCCTGTTATAAATTAAAGTCACAAATAGCAGAAGCTGTCATGGCATGTAAGGAAAAGTCCTTTCTTAGATACAGTGTTAAAGGACAAAACCCATAAGCAGACAGGAACAGTTTCATATTAGCAGGATATTACTAATATCCTGGCATCTGTACTAATCTCCTGGGATCTGTGCTGTTTGACATATTCGTACATGATCTAAGAAAATTGATGAATAGCAAAGTGCATCTTGTGCTAAATAATTCAAAGGAGTAAATATGAAAATGGATGACAAAGAATTCAGATAGATATCTAAGGAATTTCCAAGTTCCCATTTTTTAGAATCAAAGTAGAAATAGGAAATGTCTTGATTCCAGACTGCAGTGTTACCTCAACATGATGATGAGGAAGTTTCTTACACCATTTGATACCTCCTTGCCTTGATACTGCTGTGTAGATACTAATGCCATACTGTAGGCTTACAAATTTTCCAGTTTTCTCTCTATATATAGAGCAGATGCCTTGTCCTGTTCTTTACATCCCACGAATGGTGTAGCTGCATAGCTGGCCACCTTTGCCAGTTACCAAAGGTTTTACAAACTTAACAGGTAACAGCTAATTAACAGGCAAGATAGGTTAGGCAATCAGCTCAGTTCCTTCAGAAGAATAACAATAAGAAAAAAGATTTCTATAGAAGTGTTCAGCTGCATAAAAATTGTAGCACAATAGAAGGACAAGAATAGGACTGATTAGAAGCTATGATATGTTCACAGATCATGCTGGGAATCTCTGGTAAGCACAATGCATCTTTAATACAAATCAATATAGACAGTCTGACAATGGCCCTTGAGAAGGGAAGAGCAATCAAGCTGCCACTCTGAAAGACAGAGCTGGTCCAGCAGCAAGCACAGAGATATTCTCTTCCAAGCATCAACAGGAGTGAAGAATTTGTCTGATAATTATGACCGTTAAAATGATTTTTGCTGTTAAGTAGGCTGAGAAATTCAGGAAGATACCCTGGGTTTTGCCTTATAATGGCACAATTACTCATTGACAGAGCACAGTAGCACCATTGTGGTGAGCCACTAGCAAACATCAGACTCACAAGCTGCAGATGACGTCTAATTTGAACAGAAGTTGTAAAGTTTTACCCGTATTATCTTGGGAGCTTCAAAACCTCTGAAGTTTTGTGATAGCTTTTTTTAAAGAGAGAAGTTACAAAATGAAGGCAGATATATACCTCCAAACTGCACAATCTTATTTTCAGTTGCTCAGCTGTAATTGTGTAGGCCCTGCTCACCAAAGAACAGTACGTGGGTAGTAATTTCTACAACATTTACTCACTTACTCCAACACGGTATCTAGAATTATACTTCTTTCTATGAAAAATCTTCAACAGTCCTACTAAGTCTCTTCAAAACATATGGTCCTAACCCTACTGGTTTTAGTAACAAAATGAAGCAGGGGTAAGCAGTAATATTCAGAAAAGTAAAAAACACTTGTGTTGAAAAGTCAGTAAGCTTCTAAAATGTAGTTTATATTGCACATTAGTTTAGGACCTTGAATTAAATGTAGAATTTAAAATAGGTTGAACTAATTTCTCTTATCCCCTGTTCTAACAGTCTGTGTGACTGAACTTACAGGCTTTTGAAATTAAAATTGGAAGAAAAGAAAAAAAGCATACTGCTCCCCTAATAACCACATTTCTGTCTGAAAACACTGACTTCTTAAAGGTGTTTCACTGACATTTTAAATGCCACATACTATATATAGGCACACTGTTGGCAGCAAGTCCTGCTCTTGTAGAGCAAATGCAGGAGGAGATGAGAGGACTTGCAGAGGTCATGGTGATTAATTGACCCTATCCTTCTGTTTCCCTGCTTAAGTTTTGTGGGGGACAGGAGTCAGTCACTTCAGACAGGCCCAATATGAATGGTTCAAATGAATTGCTTGTGCCCAGGCCCTTTAATCACAAAGAGCTGTGTGAAGAGTGGCACAATTCCCAATCCCCAAAGCAGTCAAAATGAGTAGAAAACTTTACAGGACTGAATTGCTCATGCTCTCTGCACACCATGTATCTTTACTGAAGAAAACATGCAGGTGGAGAGCAAATTACTACCTCAAGGAGTAAAACTCTACGTGATCTTTGAGACTAGGGGCTACAGTTTTGCTCTGGTTTTTCTGATATACTACACCAGCTTTCATCTAATGAGGCAACTGAAGATGGTGGTACACTAGGCACTTAAATTCACAGGAAATAGCTTTGCTACCAGAAAGTACATTTGCTTTTAAGCAGACATTTTTTCATGGTTAAAAAACACCCCAGACAAATAACCAAGAAATCACAAATTAATGCATAATGCTTGAAATTCACATGGATAAATCATCGTTGGAGTTTAATTCTGAACAATTTGTTAAATGGATTAAATACCTGCAAAGTCGTAAAAATTCCTTAAATGTTATTACTTCTGCACCTAAACTTAGGAACTTAAATCTTTAATTGGCCATATAAATCTAAGTGCTTTCATCTTCTGTGATGCTTAAGACTCTTAGCTTCCATTAACATTGTAAATTTAGATGTCTAACCCCAACAAAGCAAAAAACAACTCTTCATGCTCCTAGTGTTTTTATCAAGTATGCTTTTAGTGTGAGATGGTATTTTCCTCTCTGAGGAACAATTGTGTAAATAAAATTAACATATATGTATTTACATTACACACACACTTAAAAATGCAGCTAAAATTGCTTTTACAGTGTACTGTTCCATCTCACAATCTCATAGTTTTATGATTAGCATATGCAGTTTTTTCTTTTTGTTTTTTAGCTACTGATGTGTTAATTATATAAAGAGCCTACCACCAGAAAGAATGGGAATTTCAGCTACATGGGCTTTTTTATTTAGTGCATATTCCACCATACCATTTTTTAAGTACCCTAAAAGGTCATAAATGTAAATTTACACCCAAAAGAAGTCTAACATATCTGAGGGTTTTCAAGAAGTTTTTCTGAAGTTTCTGAATATAATTTAGTCTTATTTGAATAAAAAAAAATTAAGCATTCCAGCAAAAAGCACACATATATGTGTGTGAAGAATTTTATCTAGCTACAGGAAGATACAAACAGCTTACCATGAATATGATCTATCACAAAGAAAAACTCAAGCCAATAGAAAAATCAATCCAACATGCCTCAGATAGAGCATGCAGTCTAACAAATCCACTAATGATCAAACATCAGGAACAAAATATGAGAGCTAAACATTCTGCTGCATGGCAAAAAGCAAATCTGAAACAAGATAGAAAGGACCATAGTAAGTGATATCCAATCATGACCAGAGACCAGAGCATGACATAAGATCATAAAATAAAATAATCTCCTCCTCATAAATCTGTTGTCAGGACTCATGGTAGCTGTAATGAACTGCTCCATCAAAGCCTAAAACCAAAAATAAATGGCAAGTGACCCTCTTCTAATTCCCCATTGAAGTCACTTGGCTCATTACACACTTACATTAGAGTGATAAAAGTCTGGTGAGTGAGTCATTTGGCAGAACAAGAAGAAAATGCAATTTGATAGCTTCCTTGAGTCTCTCTATCTATTATCATGTTAGGGAGGGGCAAAAAGAAGGAAAAAACTGATGACAAAAATACTAAGAGTTAAGAAGGTACAGACAAAAGTGCTGGAGGTTAAGAAGAAAAGAGAAACCAAGAAGTAAAATGGCTCCCTGTAAAGCTATTAACCTCTGAAGTTAAACCCCAGGCACAATTTCCTAAGATGGTCTCCGGCATAATGTATTCATTATTGCTACAAAGAAAACTGTCATAGCAAAGCTGTGCATTTACCATCAGCACTTGGGATAAGAGCAGGTAGGGCAACTTCCTGTTCAAAGAGGGCTCAACAGAAACAATAGGAATGAAACCAGAGAAAACCCAATAATATGTGCTATTGTCCGCAAGCAACCCTGAGTCTTTTGCAGACTTGCAGCAAGCAATCCATCCCAGGAACTTAACCGCCCTCTGAAATAGAGATTTCCAAAAGACGTATGATCACCAGGAGGGAAAAGCCTCAGGGCTTTAGAAATAGAAAGACCTGGAGTCAGAAGTCCATCTCACCTTTGGGGCATTCAGGATTTCTGAACATCCTGTATTTGAAGATAGGCAATCTATTTTCACACAGAGAGCTCTATGGCCTAGGGCTTTATAGGAAAACTGCAGGCCACTATCTTTGTGTGCATCCACCTATATGTACATGTGTAGATGCACGTACACGTTAATGAGCTTCTCTATGAAATTAAAATGAAGCTGAACTCAGCCAAAATAATTTCCCAGCTATCTCAGGTCTCCTTAGTGCTCTGTGCTTTAAAAGAGGGGTGCAATTTAAAGGCATGAAAACTATTTCTAGATAAATAAGATATACAAATAATAAATTATTTAAGTCAAAATTACAAGCAGGCACTGCACTGGAAATTCTTTTCATTAGTTGAATTATGGGGAGAGGTCTGAGGACAGTGGTAAAAAGCAAAAACTAAATGTTTCTTCCTGATTAGTTTTTCAACGTATTAGGAAGTCAGTAGTAAAAGCTGGACAGTGATCTTCTAACTGTAAAGGGGAGCAGAGGAGATATCTGTAAGCAGCTTTTGGCGCATTTCACACTGCACATATGCACTTGGAACCCTTAGACAGCAAAAACAAGTCAAAAGAAGTAACATGGAAAGTCAGCATTGGAAGCAGACATATTCATTCCCTTCCCACACTTCTCCCAAAAGAGTGTTTCTTCCTCAAAACTCTTTGTTCCCATATTGACAGGGGCACATGAAAATGAATATCCTTGCTGTTGTATCACCCATCCCACTGAGGCGTTGAAGGTGAATGGGTAAGGAGAGAGTGAGGAAGAGACTGTGTGGTACTTAGTTGCCAGCCGGGGTTAAACCATGACAAACAAGAAAAGAGATGCCTTGCCATTCCACATAATTGAAGGGCTTCTCTGTAGCACTCACCTCGATCTCCTACTTGCTTGTCCGACACTCATGTCTCTAATTTGCACTATTCTCAGCCTAGAACTCAACTTCAAGTAGTGATTGTCCAAACCTACTCAAATCCCGTACACAGGCTACGTGGAGAAACACAGCAGTCAGCCAGGTTTGTATTTCCAAGTTAAAATGTCGGCCTTTTTACTAATGCAGAAATAGTCAGTAGAGAATACCAGCTAATTGTGAATCTGCCTTCTACAAAAATGCAGTAGGGGATCGGACGTATCCCACAAGACTGACTTGAAATAACAGCTACACAATAAAGAAGGCAGGGAACTGTGTGGCAGCCCTGAGGCACTTCTCAACACTGTGTACTAAGCCTGTTGCATCAAAATATATTGTATTTTTAAAACGTTATTATTTCTCTTTTTCTGCTGTGTTGAAAGAGATATGATTGTTTCCCCTTTCAGTAAAGACACAGGCAAAAAATTAATAACCAGCTCTCAACCTGGTTCTTGAATTGTTTTTGCTGCTTCTAATTTCCTGCCAAAACATGTAGTCGGTTTGCAAGGTGACATTTGCAGAAGCTCCTTACAGATTGATTGGCTAAATTGCTGGGGAGTTGAGAGAATTCGTATAAAGAATTCATATAAAGAATGACCTTCATCATTATAAAGTCAGACCTGCTGATATTGCCACATGCCAGAAAAGCCCACCCACTCCCCACTCGGTGCTCAGAAAGGGACACTGCTGGATGCGGATCACAAGCAGGACAGCAAACAATAGACTGGATGATCTGCAGAGTTCCTGGCAACCCTCTGATGAAAAGTCAGTTAATGGTGCTGCCTAAGTGCTAGACAGGAAAGGAAAAAAGCAAAGTTTTGTTGGAAGACATCCTGCATAGTAACAGAGAGTTACTTGGAGGGTAATAGCAACTTCAGGCAGTAAACATGCAAATCCCTTCTCTTTGTGAGCATCTTCAGGCTCTCCTTGTCTTTCCATCACCATTTGCCTCCCTTTAAGCCTTTTCCTTGGAAGTTGCTGCACTCTTAGTTTAGCTCAAACTTTCTATTGCTGACATGTCTACACCTCCATACTTTCAAACCATGCAGATCAGTACAGGGGCACTTGCCAAACTTACATTTGGTACAGGACAAGTCATTGCTCTGTATAAAAAGCTCTAACAGAGATTAATAACTTTGCTATACTGCCAATGACAGCAAATTGTGTTTTAAATATTTCTCAGTGCAAAGCAGCATGTCTGTGCTTTGGCAACAGAACAGACTCTGAACTGCTTACATGGCTCTGGACATGTACCAAATTTCTGTTTTCTTTTATTTTGGCTTGAAAAAACACATGGGCAAAAGATAAGACATGTTGGTTTATTTTTGCCCATTCACTCCTTCATAAACACTGCCATAACATAGACCACCTGAAATATATGGCAAACCATAACTTTAATCAAAAATGGTCCCTTTGGGAGTTGCAAGCTATATATATGAAATCTGTGGCATTTTGAAATTACAGTTCCTCCTGCGGTATAAGTTCACAGCCTTTCTGAACCAATAATGCCATCATTGAAGAACTTGCCTTATTACTTTTAAGTTAAATTAAACTGAAGCTTAACTACAGTCCTTGATTTAATTTAATCAGATTTAATCATGGCACAGAAATCAAAGCTCATGTTTTTGGGATGTGTTTCATGAAACCTTTCATAATAGCATGTAGTTAGGAAATTGGTTGTGGTTTAAGGCTTTATATATGACTTCTTAGTTCCCCAAAACACCAGGCAAGAAGTATTGGTTCAGGGGTAGATCAAGGAGCTTGCAAACTAGATCTTCTTTTCACTGATAACTGAGGAGGAAAGACATTTATAGGCTTTAAAACTGAACTGTGAAATTAGCTAGCTAATATCTTCAGATACCTTTTGCAGTTTTGAACTGCCTTCTAGAGAAGCACCACCCTCCACATGTTTTAGAGGGAGATTACTAAACATATGCACCTGAGTTAGCTGTCTAAACCAGGTAAGTTCAAATAAAGTAGTGACAAGCTCATTATTCCAGCAAGCAATTAGAATGTCATTAGCTTTTTCAGTGCTCACAATACACAGACTTTTTTTAAGGTGTTTTAAAAATATTTCTACACAATTATGGAAAAGGATATATTGTCACGATGTTTGAATAGGGTCGATTACATAAATATTGCTATATGCATATGTCCACATCATAGATCAAACCAGTGAGCTCAGTTACAAACTTCAAATTGAGATAAACCGTACAACCATCACAATCACATCGTCCAACTTGTCAGTATTTCCTAGCAAATAACACTTGCACCAAAGGAAAAATCCTTTTTGCTCTTGGGTTGAGGTTTGTGAGAAAGAGACCAGTTTCAACTCTCACCGAGAGAGGGCAGTGAAATATCTGAAATTATCAGAAGTTCCCACAAAAGAGCCATATACCTTTATAGCAAGCATGATAGCAAATAATCTCTGCAGACATTTAATTTTAAATTCTGTGGAGCATTCAGCTGATGCTGTATTATTTTTAACTAACATCCTCCCACCCTTCAGTAAGTGTACTGTTGTGTTTGGAACTGGAAAAAAATAGAAAACAAGGTTATGGATAAAACTATGAATACTTATGAAATAAAATTTTACTGTTTTTTCTATTTCAATTTTCAAAGCAGAATATTAAGAAACACCTGTGTTCTCCGGTGAGGTTCCTCACAGTGTGTAAGTTTTATTTACAGTTTCAGCTGATTTCTCCAGAATGTGTGGACTTTACTGCCTAGCTCCATCCCACACATCCCACACTTTCTTTTTGTTCAAAACTCAAAATGACAAGTTAGAGGGCTGCTTTTGTTCCTAGCTTTTAATGACCTTGTTACAGGCAAGCAGCTGTGCTATACTGTTCAGGGTGATTGATTTGTTTTTAAGAAGTCAGAATATCTTTTTTTTTTTTTCCTAAGGTTATCTCAAGACTTTCAGATTGAGAAGTTTAAACTGTCATAATCCAAAATCTTTCATTAAAATAGCCGCCATAAGTCTGCTATTTGTGGTCTCCAAAGGAGTGCAACAGTCAATGGCCTCCTGCAATTCTGAGTCCACTGCTACCCCACAGCTCTTAAAATACAGCTGGCAAAAAAGCCAGCACCTTTCTCTTTTTCACACTCAGGTGAAGATTACTTTTTTTGCCAAGCTAAGACAATAATAAGCAACTGAACATGTAACCTTTCAGTGGCTAGATGTAATCCACAGGAAAATATTCTGTCTTCTACAGAAAGATTTTGGGGTTTATGTTCAACAGGACTTAAAAGAGTCTGATAGATGAGTCTGATGATAGAACCTGGCCAATCTGGCACATAAGTATGTATCATTAACATTGCACTTGCCAAGACACCTTTCAAAAGACATAGGAAAAAGGAAAGTGAAGGGAAATGGGAAAGGGGCAGGGAAATACACTTTTACTTCACTTTATCACTGGTCTTTGAAGGTTTAGAGTAGTTTTAAGTCCTTTTTAAAAAATGGTTTTAAACAGACCAGACACATGGTTTTTCCTCTCTTTCCAAGGCAAATGGAATGAATAAGAAAATACAAAATAATAATGAGGACAAACATTTATTTAACAAAGTATCATAACATTCTGTGTTTTCTTTATAGATGTTTCAATTTTTTCCTGCAGAAATGATTTGCTTATGCAATATGCTAAAGTGGCACAACAAATTGGAAAGCAGCTTCTGATGACTAATGGACTGACTATTTAAATGTTACAAATCTGTTAGAAAAGGGCCTAATAAAACTTTGAAGGAATATACAACTGGAATCAAAAAGATTTTGGAGGAATTGATCTGTAATAAATGTGGAGTATGATGTTACATACTGAACACATTAAACAAAAGGGGATGCAATACACTATGAGAAATAGATCAGAATTACTCATTAAAATTTCTTATCATGTTTGTCCTCACACACCCCCTCCTGAATTTTAAAAGCAGCATGAAAATCTCTGCCATGAAATCAGTTTGATGTGAAATTCATTCCCCTTTGGACTGAACAGAAATGCTTCAGTACATAAAGATGCTAAAAACATTTGTATTCAGTGCAACAATCCCTGCTTAATGCAATCTGTTGGTAGCCTACAGTCACAAAGCAACATAAAGATTGTATTCTCATGTGGGAAGATATCCATCACTTAGTAGGTCTTGTCATATTTGCTTTCCTGCAGACACAATAAGTGGCAAAGCTAAAAGCAAGCAGGGTGCAAGGTCTTCAGCAGTAAAGTTAGTAGCAAGAGAGGACAATAGCTTCCACACGCTATTCAGTGTACAACAAGCCCCAAGGCCAAACTGAGAAATCAATTTAACTCTCCAGAATCAAGCATATCAAGAGACTCATTATAATTTTACTGTAGAAACTAGCTGTGAATTATTCCAGTCTTTCAAACATATTTGAAAAGGTAATTTGTGAACAGATAGGTCACAAAATATTGGGAAAATACAGTTCACCTTAGTATACACTGACCAAAAGGCTGTACTTTACAACCTTTCTGTTTCCAGACATACTGAATATTGAGATACCATAGATTAGGGTTTGTGTAAAGTACTTCCACATATAATTACCACTGCAGAATAGAAAATCCACAATACCTGCTCCTCCCTCTGCAACAGACTGTTACAGGGATAACAATAAAATCCATCCATGTGGCACTACATTTTCTAGGCTGTAGCCTCATTCTGGAATAAATTTTGTAGAATTACAACCACAGACTCCATCATTAGCTAAAATCCACTGTGCAAACAAAACTGCCCTCAACTCCCTCTATAATTCTCTAATGTCCCCTCTTGGACTACCCCTCCTGTAATCTTTTCTGAGCAGGTTCTTCCAGTGTGCAGATGAACCTCTCATGCACTTCACGCCATTGCCTACATCCCTGCAGCAAAGCGTGGAAATTCTCTGACATTATTCTTTGCTAATGCAACATTACTTGTGACACACTTTGCAAGACAAAGCAGGATCACGCAGTCTCCAACATCAGAAGCAGAATTTGGAATCTCAGGAGAAAAAGAGAATGAAGCAGCCAGAAATATACACCTAGCAGTAGGTCTGGATGGTTGGTCCAGCGGTTGCAGGGCAAGGAAGCTGCTACAGAACAAAGATGAACAGGAAGATGAAGATAACTCTTAAAGCATACAGGAACGGATACAAAGAAAAAGAGTTTATAAAACTGTTTAAGCTCTGTGGCATGAGTGGGACTGATATTCCCTTCAAGAACTTAATAAATATATTTTTTAAATTGCATTAAATGACACTGTTCCAGTGCGTGGTGTCGTTTAATCATGGCTATATGCTATTTAAAGAGATCCTAGCTAAAATATTTATTTTCGTACTTCTTATGTTTATGCCAAATATTTGACTCAAGTAATGTAATACACAGCTTAAAATAAACTGACTAATGAGATCTCAGACATGCACATTCAATGGGGAAATCACACATTTTATCAGTAGTTAATAAATTTAGAGAGCTAAGAGTACCTGAGTAATAATGCAGAATACTAATAAGTTTAGAGTACTGAAACATCCTAGATCCAAACTAATTC
This sequence comes from Coracopsis vasa, assembly GCA_026283785.1. Classification (NCBI taxonomy): domain Eukaryota; kingdom Metazoa; phylum Chordata; class Aves; order Psittaciformes; family Psittacidae; genus Coracopsis; species Coracopsis vasa. The sequence continues at coordinate 34,666 of JANHGB010032447.1, read as the reverse complement.
AAAACAAGTGTTAATAATTTAAAATATAATCTATTATTTTAAAAGCAATCAAGTTATAAGGCAAAATCTGTAAAGGTGTATACAAACTGCATACTGCATAAAAATATTCATATAAACCACTTAAAGTTCATTATTAAGGCACTCCACCAGAATGCATACTTTAAATCAGATTTTTATGAGCCATAAGCACATTAATTATTATAAAAGTGTATTTAAAAAATCCCAAGCAAATACAGCATTTCAGACTAGTAGATTTATGACTAGATAAGGTGCTGAAGCAGCCTGGTTCAACACAGATCAGGAAAACTCAGCAAAGTGAGACTAGATCTGAGATTCAACAGACACCATGAGGAAACAAAGACAGATGGAAGAAATACAAAGAGGCAAAAAAAATGCCACAGGTAAATGCAATTGGAAGCAGAGAAAACTGCCAAAGATAATACACAAAAAGGGTAGCACAGTTAGCACAGGAGAGCAGAGTGTGGCAGTAACAGAAGAGAGAACTCTGGCAACACATGCATTAAAACAGGGATACTCCTGAAAAGGTGAATGGCCCAGCCATACCAAACCCCTTATTTCTTCTTCTTGCCTTGGCTTGGCTCCTAATCTCTGGTTTTGCTTTGACTTCTTTATACATCTCTCCTAAACAGAAATGTTGTATAAGTCCATAAAAAAACCACGGGGCTTAATTTCCATGCACTTTACTCTCAATGTATGTTTCTGCTGTCTGCAAACATTAGTTAAAGCTAGTAAGTTCTTAGTTTAAATCCAAACATTATCAACTTCAATTTATATTTGTTTTAAATCAAACATAACAATTTTGATATATTTCACTATATTTTACTGCATCAAGTCATAATATGCTTTACACATATGACCAAAATTAATTTGAGCTCAAATTTCAGCAGAACTTCTGCAATTTATCCCATCCTATCCTTTTCTGTTTACACCTGAAAAATATCCTCTCCACAACTATATTTGAGAAAGAAACTGCCATAATAATTTTCACAAGTTTTTGAGAAATAGAGTGTAGTACTGGAAATAACAGTGAGAGTATTTTCTACCAGACACCTCCCACAGGTGCCAGACACACCTTACCGAATTCCTTAAACATAGTATTTCCCTCCATTTATTTCTAACTTAGAGAGTTTCAAAGCCTTGTTAGTGCATACAGTTTCCTGAAAAGCTTTATTTTTCAGAAGAGGTTCTATCAAATTGAATTCACTGTTTACCAAGACAAAAATCTAAAGTATTTGAGACTTAATAAATATCACTTTTTTTTTTTTATTACTTCTGCAGTGCATTTTAAAGCAGGAATATACCAGGACAAGAGTACTTCTTATTAATTTTTATTGTAACTTACCCTTTGATTAAGGCATTACATCATACCTTTAGAACTGGCAAAAATCTGAGCACTGTAATTTTAAGGCTGAATCATAAAAATATTTCAACACTATGAAAGAACTATAAATATTATGAAGTCATCAAAAGCTTCATCATCCTCATCTTTACTATTTGTAAAGAACTCAAAAGGTGCAAGGAGGTGGCCCTTACCAGTTACACGGCAGTAACTTTTTATCTCTGGGAATCACTTTTAAGATTCTTTTAACTGCAGGATACATCTATAATCATTTTATGGGAAACACATCTCAGCATTGCCATAAATGCAATATTGAGATAGAATTACATATCACTTCTACTTCTGAAGGTCTTTTGGCAGATAAGAAAACATAATTCAAAACTTTTACTTTACAAATGACGATTTATGCAACGTAAACTCTACCATATTTTGAAATAGATGAGCTGAATAATTTAGCTGGAAACTACAATATGTAATAAACAAAGATACAGCATCCAAGTTGAAATCACTGGGATGTTTCTCTTTGCCTTCTCAAATACCATGATTAGTTTCTTATCTTTCTTAAAAACATTACAACAAACAAAGATTTACTGTACTTTAAGCTGTGTTGTGCTAACAACAGTGGAAAGCGATTTCCACAGTTAGACACATCATTTCTCCTCTTTCTCTTTAGCAAACCACTCTACCCACATGCATTTTCTGATCCAACCCAAATATGAGACTCTCTGTTGACTCAAGCTGCCCTCCCCAGTGGGCACCACCCTCCTCTTGCCAGGGAACAGCTGACTCATGACTCTTTGCTAACGTAACTTTAGATACTTGCTATAGGTAAATGCCTATGTCCTTCTGGTGAATTTGGGAGCCTTCAGCAGCTTCATGGATGTTTTCACATTCCTGGTCACTGTAAATCTACTCCCATGGCTGTGGAGGCTGAGGGTGGTAGATATTACACATATATATGTATAGAGAGATATGCAGACATATAGAGGGTATTCTTAGTGGAATTCCACAGGCCCTGCATTTTCATTGAGTTCAATTACCAGTTTTCCATTCAGCTTATGACTTGGCTGGCTCCTCTAGATCCCACAGCCTGTGGAGGAAGGACTAAAGGTACTGAATGTTTGTTTTGGGATTCTACCTGCTTTGGTAGAAAGTGACAGTGACTAGTCTATGGCCACAGAGGCAAAGGACACTGAGCTTATCAGTGCCACTTACTGCATGAAAATACTGACTACTACTGTCAACAAAATACCATTCAGCATCATGTTTAATAAAATACAGTCTTTCCACAAACAAAACCTAGCAAAACTAAACAAACACAACATCAAAACAACAAAAAAACGACACAAAAAACCCAAACCCAAAAAAACCCCCACAAATCATCAAGCTCTCCCCTGCCTTCTGCAATCAAACACAACTTAAACCAATTTGCTTTCAGTTCTGCTATATATGAATATTCAGTGTCTAATATGACATATTTTCTTATTTTCCTGTTAATAGGCTAGCTTGGAACAAAGAAATCTTACTGTGAAAGACAGTTCTACCTACTTCAAAAGTGGTACCAGCAAGTTTTGTTCATTATTAGCCTTCCAGACCTTTCAGATGTACCACAGGGGCTTATCTGACAATCATCAGCCTTCAAGGAGAAGTCCTTTACAATATATGCAAATTAGAAACAATTAATTGAAAGGTTGGACCAAATTATCTTTGAACTCCAAACTGGGCTGTCCTACAATTCCATGACTCATTATAGTGGGGAGACATGTTTCGGAGGACATAGCAGGCTATCTAATTGTGTCAGTCTTGGCTGTGGTTCTTGTAGAAAACACCAATTTATCAAATCTTGTGACATCTGTATAGATCTACTTCCACTTACTACGGACTAAGATCTGTGTTATAACACTGAGATGTATCACACTTCTCAAGGCTGTGCATATGAATTCTTAAATCTGAAGACTGAACGATACCCTTCGCCACCCTCAAAACCTAAAGCTAAATGACTCATTTCCTACTATCAACTCTTCATGCCTCATGTTAAAAGAAAAAGATAAATATTATATCATCCCACTCTCCTGTCTACATGGTTTTCTAATTACTATTTTTTTTTTTGACTAGGATATCCAATTTCCATCCAAACATGGATGGAAATATTTCATTCACTGAAGATACAGTTATTATCTCCTTCACACGATAAATTAGCTGGAACACCTCCCTCTCTTGGATTAATCGAGGGTTAAATGCACTTACTACTTCTTCTTAATCATGGAAAAGACATGTTTTTTCTGGGTACAAGTATTTGTGAAATGAAGCAATTTTCATCAGATGATAGCTTTGATCAAAACCAAATCAACTCTGAAGAGCAAAAGACAAGATTTGAAAACTTTTGAAAACTTAATTCTGAGAGGTATCTATAATTCATTAAGAATTCCCACCTTAAAACAAGTAATACCAAGTTGAGCTAAGTGTTTTATCTTATTAATTTCAAGGATGATGAACCACAGTCTTGAAAGAGCACCCACTGAGTGCTCCCTTAAAGGTGAAGGGAAGTCCCTAATGGGATTTCAAAAATCGCATAGAAGCATTACTGCCCAAGAGGTCAATGAAGCATTAAGTCCATTATTAAATCATACACAGTTCCTGCTGACATTATTCCAAATGTCAGTTTTGAGGCTCTTCAAAGATCCCAAGCACTTCAGATGTATGAAGTGAATTAAAAAGCTAATTTTCTCAGCTGAAGTATCTGAGGATAAAAATTCACCACAACTTTCCAGCCAGTTCTGCAGATCCGTGCTCACCATGAGGCTTTCACAGCTACTCAAGCAGAAGAAAAAGCCATATAACCATAGCAAAGGTGTTTAAAAAAATGGCTCAATCAATTACATCGAAAACTGTAAAGGGTTACTATTTGCAAATATCAGTTTGGAAAAACAAGCAGTTCATGAGGAAGAGAGAAATCCAAAAATGAAGGAAAAATGTCTAACGGATATAGATCAAGTTTTCGCATGCTACATTTACCTGACCAACATTCAAATCCAAATTCTTTTTCCCACTGTAATTATTAAAAACCCAACATCCTATTTCTGCTATTCAAAATTTTTCAGGACAAAACCATCTCTGCTGTGAAAAAGAAATGAATGAAGTTCTGTATCATTCTTTGCTCTTATGCTCATTTTGAAGTCTAGATTAATCACAGAGGAGCCTCTGTGGTTCGGCACTTGTCTAGCAGCATCAATAGAAAACAGGAGTTACTGATACAATTCCTAGCTTTTATTTTTTATTATTATTTTTTTCACTGATCTTTCTTAAGTTTCCATTGTAATAGCAAGATATGGAAGGAAACTAAAAACAGAAGTTTGAGAGTGGAAAATATTTCTCTTGTTCTTTGCTGTCGAGACAACTATATTTTCAACAGGAGATAGATAAAATGTAACCTCTTATCCCGATGAACAGAAATGAATAAAATGCATGAAACTATATAATTTAAAGCACATAAAAAGATTTGTCTCTTTCGAATGAAAGCAATCAGTCAAAACAGGCAGTTCCCAAATCCACTGAAAGCAGTTTTCAGTAAGAACATTCATATCAGTTTTGACAAGAATGGAAATTCTGAGCAGATTTCTGACAGAGATGGACTCATCCCTGCCAAAATTGCCAAGAGAAATACTAGAGAGCACCAAGGTCCCAAGAGGAATTTTTGTTTGACATCCTCAGGGTCCCATTGCACTCTCCCCTCCTGCCCCACATTTTCCCTTCCCCCACACTGTTCCCAAGGCAGGAGCAAACACCACTTTACTCCAGAGTGCTGCAGTTACCCAGAGGCTTTAAAGATGTTTTGGGGATTCAAATCCCACTCCTTTAGCCCTATAAATGTCACTGCTAAAAGCCATTCAACCTGCATGTTGAAAACTGGACAAACCTGTATCTTAATTATTTGAGCTGAATTTTAACCCAGGCACTTTACCTTATTATTTTAGACCAGGAAATCTGGACACCCACTTGTCTTCAAGCCTAAAATCCCTTTTCTGTTTTACAGCAGGTCCCGCTATGTTCAAATGCCTGAGTACACCAGAGTTCAGCAGACATGGAGAAAGACAAGACAATACAAGAAATGCAAGACAAGGAGAAATAGGTTTCTATTGCACTGATTCAACAGAAACAGCCTGGGGTCGGGAGGGCATTTGGATAGTCCAGCAAAATGATTTAGACTCCCCCCTTGCCCTCATCTGATTCAGATAGTCCAAAGTTCTCCAGATAGTACACTACTGATTACTTTGAGTCAGTCAGTCTGTCTTTCTGCAGCCTCAGGTTTTAAAAGAAAATGCTTCATTCAAAAGTACAGAGAGGGAAACTTTTTAAACTTCAGAAATACAATTATAGATAGAAGCATTTTTTCCATTTTCCATTAGACTCAAATATACATTTAGTTTGACTTTTAAGCTAAACAGAAGTGCAGTTTCAAGTAAATCAAAGCTCTCTACTAACACTAGTTGCATTGTGATAACATGCAAATTCCCATCACTTTCCAGACAAATTAAAATTCATTGAAATTTCACAAAAGGTTTGCAGAAGCTGGCAGAAAGCAAAGAATCTCTCACTGCATCTTCATCTATTGCATAGCAGTAGATAAAGAAAGGAAATGGTAATCTTCAGCAGGTTAAAGCAGATTTAAGTACTGTCCTGAACTGGAACAGCAGGTCCCAGCTCACCAAGGTATTTAATTACCTTTTTACCTTTAGTACTAAGTAGTTAGTTTAATTTCTAGCAGACTGCTCATGTATTTAAAGTTGCTTCTGAGAGAGTATTATGCTAGCACTGTGCCAGGCCCATCTTTTCTATCAACACTAGAGGCAAAGCAGTCAGACACAGCAACATTTATTTTCAACTCACTAGAAAATACACCATCAATAATGTCTCTGTAAATTGCAAGTATATCTTTCAGTCACATCATAAATTGCATGTCAGCCTTTAGAAACAGCTGAAATGGATCACAGCTTAAAGTACCTGGTGCTGATATATACACATTTTTTAAATCACATTACAGAGCTCTCTCATGAACATGATCACGATCACAAAAGGAAGAGGTGAACCTATCATTTACCGCAAGTAGCTAACCAAGAAGCTAACCAAGAAGAAATCCACATTGGGTTATTATACAGCATTAGTTAATAAACGTCAGCAGAACTGTATAACTTCTCTTTTTACCTAGTGAGGCAAAAGGGAATAAAAGACAAAAGATGCAAAAAATAAGTTTTAACTTTATAAGAGACAGAAACTTCCCCAAGATCAAAATATACACATGGAATATATGTTGCTTCCTGGTGCAAATGTAAGAAAAAAATATAAACTGGATAACAAAACAATGCCAATATTAATGTAATCAACACTGTTCTCAGGTGAAGTGGAAGTAGAGATTATTTTACTAGAATGAAAAGAAAAAATGCAGTACAGTTTCCCCATATCTGAACAAATAACACAATTACAGAATATTCCATGTAACTTTAACAACCTGCGAAATAAAAATCTGCGTGCATTGACTCCACAGGTAAGGTCCTGCCATTCACACTGGTAGGAGAGAGGAACACAGCTGGCAGGCTTTAGCCGAAACTTTCAGTCACATTTCACATGAAATGCTTTGAGCTACAGATATCCCTCAGATTAAAGTAGATACAATTTCCTCTTTAGGTCATCAAACTAAAATAATTTAGGACAGAGCCCTACAACCTTACTGGACAAATGTGGAGGGATTGAAGCATCCTGAGTTACTTGGGTCCTCCATCCAGGGTATCTGTTTCCCTGCATGCCCACAGCTCTATGCTTGCTCCAAGTCATTAAATAGATGTCCTGAATGCAAAGAAAGCTTTGACATGGATATCCTAGTGCAGAGAGGAAGAGATGTGAGAGGCTGGCATGTCATCTCATTCCCCCACTGGGAGGAAATGACAGAAACCATCTACAGAAGAGAAGAGAAGACAAATGCACAGGAGGTGGGTGTATGCTAACAGGGTTGTAGAGGCAGAGCAAAATGCACCACAATCTCCAAATGTCCACATGAAGCAGGAAAACCAGTGTGGGAACAGGAAGAAAGTCCTCTAAACTTCAAAAGGTGTAGCACAGAGCCTTTGAGGATGAGCCCATTCTGAATTACAAAGAGCACTGCAAGAAACATGAAAACCACTTTATTTCTGCAGTGCTGTTTTCTACACCACGAAGATATAAAACAGTACTCCTCTGAGCTATCAGCTCCCTTTTGTTCATTTGTTTGTTGGATGGTTATTCACAGGAATGGCAGCTTTTATTTCAACAGTATAGATAAAAGTATCTCACTGAAATTTAAATGTCAAAGAATACATACTCAAATGTCAAATACCAACAGACAAATGCCAACAGAGAAATGTCAGAAATACACCCATGTCTCCCACTGAATATAACTCTATCTGCACAAAAGCAAGCCACAACACGATGTGTAAAACCAAGAGTTTTTCTGCAGTTCCTTTGGGATGGCAACACCACTTGTGTCAATAACATCAGGATCTGGCAACCATTTGACTGGATTATTCCAAGTACCTAATTCATTTACAGACATAACAGTACAAAACTTGTATTTCAGGCAAATCCCACTCCTGAATTTGCTCACTCGGTGCTAAATGAAGGACCCAACTCAATGGACTTCTGAATGAATGCTCCCCTGCTTTCCAGCAGCCCATGAAAGATGAAGGAGAGGACTTGCAGACAGTTTCTGCTAGATTCATTGGCTTAATTTGGCCAATAAAAACAAACACAAACATGAACTCTTGGTGTTTCTTAAATGGTTTGATTTTTTGAGTCCTAGCAATATTAACATTTGAGTATAAGTGAACTTTTTAAAAGCAAGCAAATGACTCCAGAACCCAAATAGAACCGCCTTCTGGCAGAATTTGGACTCTCGAGAAATTTGAGTGCATTTAAATATTTGACTTGCATTCATTAAAATCAATTGTTTGTTCCTCAGGGGAAAAAAATAAAATTCTTTACACACTTTGTGTGAACCTCCGGTCCCAGTGACTTCAATCGGCCTTTTGTCAGGATTTCACCGTTCATTACCTCATACAAAAGTACTTAGAAACATGTTCATTAGGGAAGATGCATATGTTTAGAAACTTCAGTCAGTCTGCTAATTGCAGCTGCTTCCACTAGAGCTGAGAAGTAAAAATGGTTAGGTAGTCCTGTAGTCAGACCACTAAATACACGAAAACCTGAAATGCACTTTAATTGGTGTAGCTAACAAAAATATATCTGACTCCTGTAATTATTATGATTTGCCTTCAACACTAGCAGCTCATACTCTGGGAAGTAAAACCTAATCAAAGATAAAATGTGTGACATTTTGTCAAAAGAGTAAAATCAACATATGGCATTTTACCCTTAAAAATTTTCTTCTCTGTATCTGAGGTTAACATTTTAGGAACCCCAGCCTGTTTTGGGTTTTTTTTTTTTTGTGGTGGTGTTGTTTTTGTTTTTTTTTTTTTTTTTTTTTTTCTTTTTGCTGTTGTTGTTGTTTTTTAACTTTATGACATTGATTAGAAATACCATATTTATTTTAGATCCTTTTACTATTCAATTTAGTGTAAAAAATACAATATTTAATTGGACTTATTTTTAATTTGTTTTTGAAAGGTGCTTCTGAGAACAATTACCACATTCTCACAATATATACAGAAATATCTTTCTAAAGAAAATTCCTTTCTCTACAGCAGAACTCATTGTAAAGCTTTCTATGGATCACTGAATGCTGTTTACAAAAAAAAAGTCAGAACAGATTAAGTCTGTTCTGCTCTGGACACTTTCTTCTTTTTAATCAGCCACAGCACATCACAAAACTCTACGAATAGTATTTATAATGCAACCTTCAACAGCAAAATTTTCTTATAATCTCTATATTTAATTTTAAACACTTATCTCAGCAAACACAAAAAAAATTGCATACTTTCAGCATCTTTTCAGCTTTCCTTTTCTCCTGAAGCATGCCTTGCAACACTGAGTTTCATGGTCTAATTATGTTCCGTGCAAAACTCTATTCTCTTTGACCAACTAAAAATCTATTTCTTTTCAAAGACAGTGAATGTCTCTTTGTCCTTGAACTAAGACAAAGGGTAAACAAGGAAGGTTCAAAAAGCCTGTTTGTACTATCTCATTGTTTCACACAATTTATGTGTGCCCATGGTCCTTAACCTCTTCTTTAAAAGCAAACTGTACCGTAGTTTAAGTTTGCATTATAAATGTAAATTATACCATCAGAAAAGAGTCAGAAAGCATAGCAAGTCTTTTTGCACATTTATATTTCTAAGACCTTTATGTGGGTATCTATTTCTCTTCTACCTTTTTGTGAAATGAAAGAACACAACTTAGTGCTTCACTCAGGCATGCACCCAGACAGGCCTGAAGTCAAAAACCAGCCAAAGTCAACCAATTAAATTAAATGAAGGGATACAGATTTGTCTTAGGAAGGGCTACTTGGCTGCTCTTAAGAATAAATAGCTCCTTGATGCATAGCACGGAAAATAAATCAAGTCAAAATATGTTGAAACAGGCTGAATTTACAGGTGAAGGAATAAGGACTCATCCAACATCCTGGTTGCCTAAAGACTTTGTGAAGTGCATCTCCAAATATCAATAAGATCCAGTTCTGTTTAGTTTCTAAAGCATCTCTCACAATCTCTGCTCAAGGTGACATAACTATAGGCATGTGCGTACATCAAGGAATTGACAACAGTCGAAACAGCAGGAACTGAATAACAATTACAATAAATAGCAGAGGAGAAATTTCAGGAGTTTAGAGACACTTTTAAACTTCCTCTTTATCTCTCCCTTCTTTCAGAGCATTTATCTGTTGCTGCAGAAAAACTTATATGTTGTATGCAGATAAACAATGTCCTTCATTATATAGTGACGCTGACACATGGAACCAGTTTACACATATTAAGGTAACTTTCTCTGTCATTTGCTTTTAGACGATCACTTCAGCTTCCTCACATATAAACACCAGTGTGATTTGATACACTAAGTGAAGAGACCCTCATATTATCTTTCATGAGATCTGTGTTTGAAGAACAGTTGCTCCTGGAAAAGCCTATTAATCTTTAATTTTCCGAAGAGATACCATATGATTTTTGCTACTTTTGCCATCCCACATGGGCAGTTGTCCAACGTTAACGATATGCATTGCAAATAGAATCTTGCTTCCACCATTCCTTACACAGGACTTAAAATTATTTTTAAAGACTATCAAAACTGAAAAAAGTAATTTTGCTGGAGATGTTTGACATTTCCTCAAACAAGCTCAGTTCAAGTATTTGGACTGTGTCTGGCAGCTGAATACATAACATTGCACTTATTCTGTAAAAGTTAATTTTTACTAAAACATTGAGTATTTATTTCATGAAGACAAGAGGTTACAGAAATTTTATCTATGCTATGGTAGATTTTCTGTACTTTTTTAATGTACATTTTAATCATCTAATGGCTACATACCCCACTTTGACCATAGTGCCAATGTGGGAGCTCTAAACATAATTTAATGTAAAATTTGTTATTTTGGAAATGGGTTGCAAAGGTTACAAACCAACAGCTTTCACTGCTCTTTTGGGACAGTCAACCAACAGCTGAACACATTCAGTCTTAAAATCAATACCTTGATCAACACAACCTACTGCAAGGCCTCTTTGCAATAATAAAATTGATGTGTACCTAGAAATTCAAGACTTTTCTCCCATTTCTTACTCCTCTTAATGATACACAACAATATGGTGTCTGCCACCAAACAGTTTTCTGTTTGTTCTGTGATGGAACACAAGAAAGGTTTTTAAAAGATCAATAAAAATAGTCTCTTGTTTGAACATATGTAGCCTCACCTTGCGGATGCCTCTGCCAAGATCTTCTCCGTAATTTGTCCCCAAAATTTCAAAATGCACATTGGGATTCCCCCCATTTTCTGCAAATTCCAGTTCTCCAGTCAAGCCATTCACTCCACCCTATTGGAAAAAAAAAAGAATGGATTGGAAACTCAAAAGTAAACAATTATAATAACCTTTTGTTATTTTGTTATCCAAGGCATTTGTGCACTGACTATGCAGTATACATTCACAACTACTAGAATCAGTATAGTTTTCTCAAGAACACATTTCCTGAAAAAAATTTGAAGTCTGAATTGTTTCTGTATCATTTAAGTTCTTCACAGAAGACTCAAACTCAGCAGTGCTAAGCAGATGCAATGCAAGCAATAGTCTTCGTGTATCTGCACTCCCAGATGTGCTTTGACCTGTCAGTGTATATGTATAGACATTCCAGCCCCATTAAAAAAAAAGTTTTGTGACTAATTTTAGTGGATGTGAATGTAAAACTAATGGAAAATAAACAAAAGAAATTGCACAAAAAATACTTTTGTTTGTTTATTTTTGCATCCCTCCCTTCCCCTCCCCAAATGTTTCTCATACAAGAGATTTCCACATAAGATCAGGTTGAGTTTTGCATGAAGTTAGGCATTTTTTGAGACCAACACAAGTGATCTGAACAAATGAGGGGCCTGTCTAGCTGAAAATAGTGATTTTTCTGTTTTCCTCCAAAACTCTACTGCTAAGAATGGATGAGATAAGCAACACAATGAAGCATATTTTCAAGCTTGCTTTTACTTCTTACATTTTTGTCAGAAGGGGTTAAAATACTAAGAAAAAAATAGTGAATATTTACTGTAAAGAATCACGAGTTGAATGGGCTATAAATGCTACAGCAATACTCAAAATATATTCCAGGGTTGATTCAACATGACACTCATTTCATCTTTGTATAAGAACTGTGATGACCTGAACTTTAAATTCAACAGAGACACAGTGAAAACCCTTAGCCTTAAAAAATTTCTTCAGATTTCAGATTCAGGGAAAATTAGATGTTTAACCCACTCCCTCAAAATAACTTGAACAATATTTTAAGTATGTACAAGAAAAAATATCTGCCCCTGGTGTAAATCCATATGAAATGCACATCTTTTCTTCAAAACATGAGGCAAGAGTTTTGTAGCTATCCTTCAGTTAAGAGCTTTATTAATTGAACTGAAAAAAAAAGGAAAATGAATGCTTTAAATAGAAGCTACCTAGCACATGAGCCTTGCTGAATCATGATTTTAAAAGCTCTATTATCACATCTTCAGTTTGGAGAAAATCCAGGAAGGAGTACCAAATTTGCATCTCCATTGCTGATTATTGCAAACTAAAAAACTGTTGTCATCCTTTTATAAAGTACCTTATAATAAAAATAAGGAAGTTGATCACTGAGATAATACCTTTAAAATTTACTAGCAACTACTAGAGAGTACTATTATCAGGGAATAACATAGAAATATTTCATGAAGTGCCATTTTCAGTTAAAAATAAGATAATACTGTGTGCAAATATATATTTAATCTTTTTTAATCTTTTCTATAATCTTTACTTTTTGAATGCAGTAGAAAAATTCTTTAATTTTTCTATTAAGGAAAAACAGTGCCCTGATTAAGGGTGCACCTGCACAGCCTTTTGCAGGAAGACTCTGGGGCATTTTGCCTTCGGTGAGAGCCAGCCAGACAATTTTGACATACATCCCTGTGGTTAGTATGACACTGAAGTTACTTATTATGCTTGAGCACAATCCTGTAACAATCACACCTTCATGGCTTTTAGATCGGGGTTATCACACCCCTGGCAGGTTCAGAGTAAAGACAGAGTGAGCTTGTGTTTACCTGCAAAATCATTTGAATGTATCCTTAGGCAAATAACGGAGTTTCACAAATATAAACCTTTTCTGTTAACTTAAATTTGACTATATCCTATTCGTGAACCAGAAATAAAAACCTGTTCCACATACCTTTTTTTCTCAGTCTCATCTGGCTTTTTGATTAACAAAGCCAGAATTTCATGGAACATATGATGTAGAAATGCCTGCAAAGCAGCACACATCTGCAAACCCTGGGATTCTCATCTGACCTCTGAAAGCCTCCATCTGGCTGACTTGCTCTCCCTGATAGCATACACCTATTCCTAGTCCTGCACCACTCTGACCCCTTACCATATATTGCTTTTATACATTATAGTTCATATTTCCTGTGTTACTTTTTTCCCCACAATGTGAATTAAACCCATAGGTGTCACATAGGTAAAGTATGAATAGGAAGCTGCTACAGATCACCCAACCTGCACCATAATTTCTAGTGAGCCAGAAGCAAGGTCTGGAAAAAGGAAAGCAAAACTCTGGAACCAAATGATAAAAAAATGGAAATACTGAACATCAGCAAAAAAAAAATTCTTACTTGTAGATGCTTTGTAAAACAGAAAGTGAAGAAAGCATTTTTCTTTCTACTTATTTTGTGACAAAGTAGTTTTAAATTGGGAACTTTCAATCTAAAAATTAAAGTGACTTCTGAGAATGCTCCCAATAATTTATGGGACATGAAGATAGAATCATGTCTAAAATATAAATTATTTTTTGAGACCTAAGACAGAAATTTAAAATTTTAGTCAACTTCTAATTTCATTTTCATGACCTTTGTCCTTATTTGAGCAAATAGAATAAAAATAATGACACATTTCACCTCAGTTACATTTGAACAAATGTGATCCACTTCCAATGAAAGCACTTTTGTCTTTGTTAACACATAGCCCCTAACATATAGAACAGGTTAACAGACTTACCTACCATATTTTGAAACTGAATCTCTACCCAAAACCATTATGTGTAAGTTTATTTACCTTGATTTTTTAAATGGTTGCAAATATCGGGGCAAGATAGAAACTCTGTTAGTTAATTTTATTTGTCTGCAATCCAGTGTTACCCATAATAACATTTTTTTCTCATTCATCTATTTTGCAATTTTATCATGCTTTGAAAACTTCTCATGTAAGAGTGTCTTTAACCAGAACTTATTTTCCTAGACTGTGTACATTTGCAAATAGTATAATAAGAGCTCAGATTAGATGGGAATGCTCTTGGCTTGGAAAGGGAAGAGACAGAAAGACAGAACAGTAAAGAACCACTCATATAATGCCAACAACAAAACTAAATCTGACAGGAAACTTCTTGGAGTTCCTAATGCCTCCTCCTTACCTGGGACATACCTTGCTGCTCCTGTGGGCCAGGCAATCTTGCTATTGCTCTCTACTAGCCCTAACTGTCCCACACTGCCTTTTTACAAGGCTTACATGAGCCTGTTCTATTGCTTAGGGCTGATGGAGTGAGACAGTGTATTGCCTAGGAAAAGTTTCGGGACACTGCTCCAATTTTTTTGCATATTCTTTCACATCATGGATCCCTCTAAAACACATACTTCATTTATGGCATGTATTTTATCCCTCTGCTAATGCACAGTGGAAGGAGATCACAAAAGAAATGGTCATCTGTATGACAGCTACTAATCCAGAAACTTCCCGATGAGATTTTTCAAAGTTATTTTTGTGTTAATTATGATAATGGGCAAGAGTCAAATAAATGTTTCATTCCATATAACTTACAGAAACAATGCTATTTGGGGGAAAACGAAGGCATGTTTATTATCTACTTTCAGATTCCGCTAAAGCTGAGCTGCAACCATGTGATTTTCTGACACATTTAAAACTGAAGAGTGAAATGCCAGTTGTTAGGACAAAAATGTTTTACTTACATTTATGATCACTGCTCTGGGCTTTGCAGAGCTGCCATAAAGCTTGGCAATATAGTTAAAGCCTACTTGAGTCCCATCTAGACTGGCAAGATAAACTACAGTTTATATACGCTTAGGCACCACTATATTGTAAGTCTGTGAAGAAAACACTATTTACCTAGCAGTCAGAACCTTGCTTGAGAATGTCAGATTCTCAGTCATCAGTCACAAAATATTGTATTTGCTCTGACAGTTCCTGGGCTTTTTTTTGTTTTGTTTTTTTTTTTTTTGTTTGGTTTGGGTTTGTTCGTTTGTTGCTTTTTTTATTAAAATACATTAGCTATTTTGCAATTACAGGAAAAAAAAGGTGATTCCAGGCAGACAAAAATGCTACAATCATTAAATATGAGCTTCACATTTTATTCCTGAAAAAAACCTGACATCAAAAACATTGTTGAGTTTTAAACTCAACACACCATTTTTAGCTGCTAGGGAAGAAAGTCTAATCTACCACCTGAAAAACAATTCGGCATCTTTTTGATGTGTCACCACTGAACATCACTGACATTTTTGAGACCAGAACTATTTGACAATTCCACCTACAATTCATGAAACAGCACGAGGTACAGCTCATTTTCCACAAAGGAATAAGCAATATGTTGCTCCTAGCACTAAAAATTTGTTGCTTGTCAGTGAGCTAAACAAATATGACTGAGAAGAGACCAGGTAAGCGTGAGAGAAGATATGTGCAGTAACTTGTCATTTTTCTGAGTTGATTCTCCATATAATCCTACTTACATTTATTCCCCAGCTATTTGGGAAGATTAATTTTTCCAACAGTGGAATTGTTTTCTAGTAATACTTGTTTGTCTCACTGTGAAATAGCTTTACTTAGAAATAAACAAGTGAGCATGTGTTTGGGGATAGTTCCTATTACAGAAGTGAATTTACAACTAATTGCTAAAGCTGGCCAATTCATTAGAAGGATTATATTTCCTGATGAATTTAACTATTTATCCAGTTCCAGAATGGATAGAAACAGATATTGATTTTAATAATTGTAGTGGGCTGAATTCACACAGAAAGAACAGCTTTTGGAGTTTGTAGAAATAGTGATGCAGGAATCAAATGTTCAAGAGTGAAAAGTAACAAAAGACAACAGGAAATGATTCAGACAGCTATTTTGCCACTTCAAGAAATAGTTGAAAATCTGTTTTCCCCTCATTCCCTACTGTTGCCTACTGGTTTATTAATCATAAAGAAATTAGTTTATTTACCACCAGAGTTCCCTTATTTTTAACAAGTGCTGCCACTGGTAGAACATCAGCATCCCTTTCTCTTACCTTCACACCTTCAGTGTGTAGCTTTATAGAGATTTTCCATCTCTTTGCTTATTTTCCCTTCCAGAAATCAGAGAGAGACTCCCTCCGCAGCTAAAACACAGCCAAATATTCCTGTTTCTGTATCTCTGATTCTAGGAGATAGGGTTTGTTTGTGTGTGTTTTTTTGTTGTTTTGGTTTTTGTTGTTTTGTTTTGTTTTTTTTTTCCTAGAAAACCTTCTTCCAGAACTAGTTTTTCCTGGTTTGTTTGTTTTTTTTTTTTTTTTAGCAGCAAGACAGTAAGAGCTCAGTTGTGTGAAGCAGTAGATGGCAACATCACTTCCGTTGCTGCCAGGAGAGCAGAGCTAGTCCCTTTCAGGCATGCTGGAATTAGGCATCTCTTCTTTAACTCTTTCCTCACCAACACTGTACTTGGCTACAATGCAACACCCACTGAAACTACACCGAGGAGAGAGATAATCTGGGACAAGACGGTGATTCCAGCTCTGTGAGAGGGTTAAAGTTTTGCAGAGGATGAAAATTCTTTTTCCAGAAACTTTTAATACATCTCAGGTTGTATCCTCACCCTGAACTAACAATATATTCTTACACTACATTCTTGAAAGAGTGATTTAAAAATGAAAACACAGAACCTTTTATTCATAAACTAATTTAACTATTTAAATGGCATCTTTTTCATATTTTCTTTCAAAGTTAAGTAAAACTGTCATGCTTTTTGAGAAAAACTTTTTAATTCACTTGGGTTCCATTTTTCCTTTCATTATTTTTTAATTTTCTTGTTTTCCTGATGCCTCAACAGACATTCATGAGTGTCAGCTTTTTAATTTCAAAATACGCAGCCATGATACTGAAGTTCTTCTACAGAAGCTTCTTATCAAAGCCATCCCATTCAAATAGGGGGGAAACCCAAAAGCAACAGAATACAAGGCTGGTTAGCTGCACATATCAGGGATTTTATCGGCATTTGATTGATGAATTTTTTTAGCAAGCTAACCACAACCCTAAAATTTACACTTGTTCCTGCTTTTTTGAATGATTTCATATTCCTCTTGGCCATATCTCTTTATGTTTCAGGGTTAAGAGCTACATAAATTGTTCTTTAGCATAGTGCAGCTCTTCTGTGAAAGGTCATGGAAGGAGATGGTTTTATTAATCACACATCATTTTAGGAGGAAGACGATAAACTGGATAGCTAGAATGATATGGCAATGAATGGAATAAACTGACATGCAAAGAGATGAGATAGTAGTAAGAAAAAGCATAAATGATGTTTATGCAGGAGAACAGGGTCAGTCTCACATCCAAAATCAACAGAAACAAGCAAATAATCATAATGTAAAACAGTCAGCAGCTCTTTCCATGGTGGAGCACTTCTAATTTTAGAGATGCTAGTATGGCTACCAGACGTTGCCTGAACTCCAGCTCAGATACTAAATTCTAATTCTAAAGGGGAAGTGGGTATTTTTACTTCTATGGCTCGAGCATTCTATTTGGAGTTCAGCAAGTAGAAGTAGCTTCTAGTTTATTAATGAAAAAGTTTGCAATAGTATTTACAAAATGTAAGTTGAGAAGAAAAGTTCCAAAACCAGCCTTGCCTGAAACATAGCTTAAAATACAGGGGACTGTCAAATGTGAATTTGAAATTGTGCTGATAGGTTAAGAGCAATACAGTTTAGAGTCCCTGAAAGCTATATCTTGCCCCTGAAATGTGTGCTGGATTATCCTTGCAGTCTCATGACTTCAAACTATTAGAATGGAAACCAGAGACAGCCACCAAAGAAAGCCTTGA
Source organism: Coracopsis vasa (assembly GCA_026283785.1). Lineage (NCBI taxonomy): Eukaryota > Metazoa > Chordata > Aves > Psittaciformes > Psittacidae > Coracopsis > Coracopsis vasa. Next base: position 16,537 of record JANHGB010032447.1, on the reverse strand, counting down.
ACTCTTATTTTGGAGCTAACACAGATTGACCCAGGACTGGGGAAAAAATAAGCAAGGTTTAAAAGAGCCTTCCATTTTGCCTGCATAATCATAACTTCTGGGATAGTTAAAGACCTAATGCAGAATGGCAACTTACTGAAACAACATTATATTTTAAATTCTTTTTTATTTCTTTTTAATGACAGCCATAGATAAAGCACCTTTATACACACACACACATATATATATGTATATACATATATACACACATTGTTCTGGGTTTTTTTTTTTTTGATTTACAATGTAAATTTTAAGTCTCTCCAAGAAGATCTTATAACAGTCTTCCAGTACCTAAAGGAAGCCTACATGAAAGACGGAAAGGGACTTTTTACAAGGGCATTTAGTGACAGCACAAGGAAATGGCTTTAAGCTGAAAGAGAGTACGTTTAGATTAGATATTAGAAAGAAAATTCTTTACTATGAGGGTGGTGAGGAACTGGAACAAGTTGCCCAGAGAAGCTGAGGTTGCCCCATCCCTAGCAGCGTTAAAGGCCAGACTGGACAGGGCTTTGAGCAACCTGGTCTAGTGGAAGATGCCCCTGCCCATGGCAGTAGGGTTGGAACTATATGAGCTTTAAGGTCCCTTCCAACCCAAACCATTCTATGATTCTATGATTTTAATTCAGAAACTGTACATATATCAAAACAATTGCTTTGAAAAGACACTGCTAGTACTGGCAAGAACAGTACACACTTCAGAAGGAAGTACTGCCTAATGCAACTATTTTAGAAATCAAAGACGAGGAAATACAAAGAAAAGGTACCTTCTTGATGGTTTCCAACATTGATCGTCCTCCTTGCCAGGGTTTAGAGTTCTTCCTGATGCAGGTGAGGCTGGCCATGCTGTGCCACTTCCTGTCTTCCAACTTCTTATGAAAAGCATTTGCCAACAGGAGGACGGTGTCGTATATATATAGGTTTGAAATCTGCAAAAACATTAGAGTGGGAGTATTAGCATTATTACTTTTGGTCTCCTGCCAGCAGCCAGAATTTGTCATTTATTTTGCCTCACCCATAATACCCTGGTAATTAAATGACTTATTTGATATTAAGAAGAAATTATAAGAGTCAATAAGCCATATCTTCAACTCCTTTAGGAACTGCAGCTAAGGGCTGTCACGCTACAAGTGATCTGCAGGAACAACTACATACATGTGAAATACAGGCAGCCCAATCACTGCCACAGCTCCATTTGCAGGATTTAAAGCCCTACTCATGAAAGTAAGCAGACTTTCTTTTATTTTTAATCAGTTGCCTGCAACTTTCAATTTTCAGCCACCAGATATTTGGACATCATCAAATTTTCTTCAAGATCGTTTTATTATTTTGAAAAACAGAAACTCTGAAAATTTAAAATAAATCATTTCATCACGCTTTTTTTTCCTGTTTTTTAAAATCAGTTCTGATTGAGACAATTTCTGGAACGAAATATGACCCGATGAAATCTTTCTCAGTGTGCAGTTGCATGTTGATTCTGCAATTTATACTGTTTCCTGTCAGAGTATTTGGCAATGGCTGTTGATTCCTTGCAGGACAAAACACTTATTGAGTAAATGTGTACATGTTTCACAGTGAGCATAGGTAAACACATACTGTGCGAGGAAGTTCCAGCTTGGCATTAAAGAGATAACAGTTGAACTCAAGAAAAGAAATTACTTGTGTATCAGATCCACTTACCCATGTACGATTTCTATACATGTGCTTTTAAATACACATAGTACAAAACTGGATGCGAAAGATACATTTTAATGTAAAAGAACAGAAGCTCAGAATTCATGAACACTTCTGAAACAAGTAATTTACAGTACAGCTGTATTTCAGTCATTTCTGTCCTCAAATGGCAGGAATATTTAAGTCACTATCATAAGAAGAAACCTCAGCAATCCTGAACAGAGGTTCTTGGGAAGAGAAATGATATGGGGAAACATTTGGGAATATTATTTTTAGATAACCTATTGGTCATTTGAAGCCATGGGGCCTGAAGTTATTGAGGGAAACTCAGATTCCTCAGCTTCACTATGAAAGAGACTGTAGAATATTCCTAGCGCCTGAAAATCAATTACCCAGCAGCAATTTGCTGACTGAGGCAAGGTTGCTGGGTTTTTAACTCCATCAGCCACAGACAAGACAAAAGACATTTCCAAGATTGTGGAATATGCTGACTGCTCCATGTAAACGTTTCTCCATACAGATGGTCTGCTCAAAACCTTAAAAGAAGGCAGCTGCCAACAGGAAAGTACACCAGCATTGTGGAGAATACCCCTATTCTGCCTCTCAAAAATATCCAAAGACTGCGAAAGTCCTGCAGCTATTGGGAGGGGAAGGAAGCACAATAATGCAGAAGATCTGAGACACTGATCGGCAAATCCAGACATCACCTTAAAATAAAGGACGAAAGAAGAAAAAAAGAAAAAAGAAAAAAAAAAAAGATGCCTTTCTTCCTCGCTAATTTCTCATTTCCATATAATATATTTTGTATGCTTTTATTTTCTTATGTAAATTTCATCTTTATGCTGTCTTTGCCTGTGTCATCCTCAATCTGATCTGTACAGTTCTTACAGGAAGGTTTTGTGAGACTCCTTTCCTGCCTTGCGTTCAGGAAAGATGTTGTCTTTCTCCTTACCTTGCCAGAATTTCCTGGGACGTTTTGTCTTCCACACTTTATAGAAGAAGATCTAATGGTCTGCTGATATCCCTCCTGATAAAATCCCTGGATCATCCATTGCCTTTACAACTTCATTGGTACTACCATAAATGCATAGAACTTTTGATTTTTGCTTCCTTTTTTCTTTAAAAGGCAATGATCCTTCACCCCCTCTTTCTCAAACAAGCTTCTTTATTCTTACTCAAGGTTCCCAAATGACTCCAATGGCTGTGAATATTTCCATTTCAGTATTCACCAAGGAACTAATTTACATTCTGCAGATGCACAGGCTAGGCACCTCTGTGCATGACAGGATTAAAAGCAAGCATTAAGGATCAGGGTTCAGATTAATCAAGCATTTTGAAAATAACTTGGATTATTTTTCTGTGTATTGTAAACCTACAAAGAATCTCAAAGTGTTTCAGCTAAAACTGTATATCCCCAAAGAAGTCAGCGACACAGGGACATTCAGGGGAGACTGAAGGAATTATTACTATGCTGTGAGCCAAGTTTATTTTACATAAGCCTCTGCCAAAGGAAAAAAATTAAACCAAAACAAGATTTTTTTTAAAAAAACAACCACAAACCAAACAACAAAAAACCCCCCAAACAAACCACCTCTAGAGAGCAGACACAATAAGGTCACTAATGAGACAAAATTGGTAGATGAAGGGCTACAGATGCCAAGTCATCATTTCCCAACAAAATTACAGTGCTTTCAAGGTAGCTTCCATAACCTAGTATCATAGGAATAGATTATTGTCACAGTTCATGAGGAAGGATGCATTCACTAGCCTTAGAGTAATATAGCTGGGTCTTCATTAAGTATTAACAGGGCTCAGGAGTACAGAGTTCAGCAATTATTAAGCATTGTTATTCCTTCACTAACAGTTCATCTTAACATTTACAACAATCAGTCACTGATAATGCAATGATAAAGACACTAAAATTAATTTCTAGTACTCAAAATCACTCTTCCCTATCACCACCAGAAGCATGCTTCATTAGTAACTATCCTGATGCACAGAGTGGGGCTGTAATTTCAAATCACTTTACACTTTTATTCATGTCCCATGTAAATTTACTGGGACGTTTAATACGTTGCCTGGTATTGATTACTGATTCTTTATTTGACCTTAAACTAATGGCTGGACACTTCCATTAGCAAGCAGTATCCAACTGCATAACCTCCTGTGTATGCAATTCAAAATTCAGATGTGATTTTTTTTTTGTTCCAGAGTGTAGAAGAAAGGTATTTAGCAATCAGAGTGATTATGAGTCATTAATCTGGACTAATGGCATTTACTTTATGTATGCCTAGACTATTGCACTTAGTTTTTAAACAAAAGGGTTATGGTACTAAATACTTATGTGAATCCAGGTTTCAACTTCCTGCCTTCAAAGTTATACAAATTTATAGAAGTTGTTGTTTCAACTAGGACAGTCCCAGATACACAATGAGAGTCCTTCACCAAAACATTTTTCAGTGTTTTAATAAAGATGCTGAAAAAATTAATTATTCACACAGACTTCAGGGGCAGTAATTCAGGGGAAAAAAATATAAATCAAGAAATCCACCCTTATAATTTCCAGAGAATATATCTGATTAGTCACACTTCGATGGCATAAAAAAGAGCATTAAAAATTTCAATTTATAAACGGTTTCAAATCCCCATTGGAATGGAAGTTAATTTATAATATTGCTGGGGAGAACAAAGCAGCAAACAAACCCCACAGCTACTCAAAGGTCTGTGCATCATATGAACACACAAGGGAAACTGTGTCAGAGTTTTTCTTCCTTTCATTTTTCAGTGTTGTGTCCCTCAGCCACTAATGAAGTGCAGCCATCTCGGGGAAAATATGAAAAAACAACTCAACTGTGTAGAACAGTTAAACCAGGCAAGCTTCCATCGTTCCTTTGAACCAAAATGTTGTGAAAGCTTTCAACAGAATTATTATAGCTCTCCAAGCTATAGGTTGATAAAGAAGCACAGGTTAAGCTATAAGGTCCAATCTAACATATTAAAAGGATTGTGCCAATTTGTAGAGAATAAACTTTGGTTTCTAGAACTCTTTTTTTCCCTACAGTCAGTTCACTACTGAACTGAAAATGAAATGAAAATGAAGTTGAAGAGAAAAATAAATCAAATGTGAAGCCTCCTATCGATACACAATTCTTATTTTCTGCCTTGCTGTAGTTAGCAGGACCACGCTGCTGTAACAGAATGGTAGAACCTACAGAATTTCACAGTTTTTAAACAGCCTCTAGAAATATCCTGTGCATCTATTGACCTTACATAGACATGTTTATTTTAAGAACTCTAATGGGAACACCATGCAGTGTGTGCTATAGCCAGCTTTTCATGTCATCGATAGTTGTTTACTGGCCGCTTTGTGAACTATTATGAGACAAAAGCTCTTACAGCTAACCCAAAACAGAGTAAGACAAGCCACACTTCTCTTTTTCCTTTTAGGTATTTTTATTTTAAGCAAGGACTATCGTTCACACCTCCCTATTTCTCTCCCATTGTTTTCATTCACTCATTAATTTTAGCATCACAAGATGACTGCTCTTTGCTGCTAAGTCAGATATGCTCCTGCTGCACCACTGCCAATGCAGCCATCTTTCCACAACTTCATAAATGATCATGCAAAACCCCCTAAAGTAGAATCAGTATCTTAAGCCAATTTCAGATTCCTGATTTGCTATAGCTTCGTCATGATGAAGACTAACCAGATGCATGAGAGAGATTGGAGCTGCTGTTGGAAAACTGTGTGAAGCCAGGAGGACAGTGACCATGATCTTGTTGCTGATTTCATGTGGTAGGAAGGCTGTTATAGTTTGTGATTTGTAACTAACAAATAAAAAAACTGAAAATAAGGCCCTTTTGGAACTAAGCATAGGTCTAAGTGCATACACCAAAACACTTGCAAGAGATGATACAGGTGCTCCCCAGGAAGGCTCTCCTATTCACAACACTTTTGAGGCTTAGAGAAGACATGAGACATTGGCCATGCAGATGAAATTCCTCTCAGAGAGATGACAAAAAGTAAAATTCAACAGGACAACAAAACAACTATCCTACTGCCTGGAGATTAGGTGGCTTTTTGGGACTTTCTTCTCAATTGTTGTAGAGTAGGGGAGTTGTTATAGGCCATCAGTCTCACTCACCCACTGCCCAAGTATTTTCTTGCCACGCCATGAGCCATTAAACTACACATCAGAGAGAACATGGAAAATAAACATTAAATTACACTAAGCCCCTGAGGAAAAACCTTGATCTGATCTAGAAAGGCAGTTCCTGCGTGGGAATAGACAGGTACATGAAATACCTCCATGCTTTGGGAGAAGGGGTCCTTCGGATCACACAGTGATGAAGATATTCTGTGGTTCCCACGGAAACAGCGCTGACTTATGTTTTGGGGGACTGGAAATGTTTGTCGAATAATTGTTAACCTTCCAATCGACCTTCTCACCAGCTCCTGCACATCCGCATCATTTATTTCCTGGACGATAAGGCAAGGGAGAGAATAGGTATAAAAGTTAAAATCAGAAATGTTACCAACAGATTATAAACAAGAAATTAACTGATAGGACCAAGAGGCATGTGATTGCTACACAGATATTGTCGAGCTCTGCCATAACCTCAAAAAGAACATATGCATGCTCATTAAAACAACTGACATAACACCCTTACAACAGTTGCCAAAGTTTAAAACGTACTGTGCCCAAACTTTACGAAATCTTTGTAGACGCAACTGGGCTTAGTTGTTTCATTTTGGGTTTTCTCTCCCTCTCCTTTTACCTTTGATCTTTTAAGTAAAAGTGTTTCACAGCACCCTTGGCAGTGTAAATCAGTAGGAAGTCATACCATGATGTATTTCTAAGTGTAGCATTACTTAGAACCTGTGAAGGTATAGACAATTATTCAGGTCTTAATTGTTCATTTCCTGGAAAATGAGTATCAAAAATCTATGAACAATGCGCAAGTTAGCAAACATGATTTACCAAAACGGTAAAGAAAATACATCAGATCATTCTAGGTGTGTACATGCTTGTTTATAGCACGACCTAATTTAAGCCCAACTTTTTACTCCATGGAGCACTTATTAAGCCTTACAGCTGAACACTCACCTCTATGGAAACACTTTAAAGAAAAACCAAAACCCTAAGTAAATACACCAATATGTGAAACATTAACCTTAAAATATTAACTTTAGGCAGGTTAGGGAAACCAGAAAAACAGTTTTAACACAGTACAAAATTTGTAGTTTGGGAACATGGTCCCTTACACCATTGAATGATGAGGCCCTTGGGGAACACAGAGCGAGAAGAGTGTGGGCTCACAAGCTGCAGCAACTGACTCTAATCTTCACATAAGAACTTGAACTTTAGTTAAAAAGCATTTTTCTGGTGACTCAAATAGGGTCAGCTTGTAGCTTTCAAGGCAATTATGTGTATTTTTCTGTAAAGCAGGAGAAATAATCTACAAAATTGCTCAATCTTTTTAACTAGAATTTATTTTTCATCATGTTGAACTGCTTGTCCATAATCTGTCTTAACTACAGAGGCTCATGCCCTGAACTTTTTAGATGCTTAAATTTGTGGATACCCTCCTCCCCCCTGTCTCTCAAAGGGAGGTGCTCAAGGAGCCTGCATTTAACATACGCTTGTTTACAGCCACAGTTTATTGAGTATTTCTGATTCTCATGTGTGTATTTATAGCTTTTCATTTTTTAAAGGATATAGCACATCTGCACTGTTATACCTGTCTAACTAAATGCCATTATCTGTTATGACTGTATCTAAATGCCTCTAGCCTCCTGATCTACGGCCATAATCAAGTCCTTAGGAGACACCAGGAGATAGACTTGAACTCAAATTACTGAATTTTTCTTGTGAAAAGGAAGCCAAGATTTTCAGAAAAACAGCTCCTGAAATGTTTAGGCAACTATCCTGGTAGTTTTGGCTTCAGTTAACATTCTTTAAATTAATTATTTTGAAGCAAATTCTTTGGACATACTGGTATTTAAATTAAATCTTGATGCTCCCATTAAATTTTGTAAGAAAAATACATGAGATGAAAATTTTAACTTCTCCTCTCCTGACTACATCTTATTCTTCTTCACAGATTGTCATAGTTTCTGAATTAATCTGTTGTTAATGTTATTTATGAAATATAGATTTTTCTACAAACAAAAATAACACATGGCAACAGCTGTGTCCAGTGTAATATCTTGCATTTCTGGTCGATTAATTCTTAATGTACCACAGATAATGGTTTATCTCAGCTTAAAAAGCTGTCTTTTCATTTAGTCTGTATCATTTCACTAGCTGCAAGGTAAAAAAACCAAACCAAACCAAACCAAACCAAACCAAAAAAAATGCTGTTTTAGCAAAATGCATGTAATTTTCAATATAATCGGAAAGGAGAGCTCAAGAAATTTTTTGTCCTGATTTTAAACGATATCCTTTCTCAGAGGATCTAAAAAAAGCTTGCCTGGTTTCATTATACACCATGCCCAAACTGTAACAGCAAGACTATTAGACTTGTTCTAATAATGTAAAGCCTGATACCTGTATGGCCACGTTATATTGCTAATACTTTAAAAAGAGATTCTGACTTTCAGCTGCTCATTTATTTTTTCTGCCTCAAAAGTGTATTTATTTTTTCTATACTCAGCATTTTTTGTACATTTTAATTAGAGTGTTCTCATTTTAACCTTTAGGTTGCTACGTCATAGTTTTACACATCACTTGGGAACTAATAACAGAATCAAAACACCAAAGAGATTTTTGTCTGGTTGCCAAGGAGGTATATACATCAATAGATTAATGGCAGCTATTATTTTAAAATGCTGTGAATGCCACTGATCATATCATATATTCAGATTTTAGGTTAACAACAAAGCAATGCCATGCAAAGAAAAATTCAACTTGAGTAATTTGCTATATCTTTCTTTGTCATTTTTTAATACTTGGCATTGACTGAGTGACAAGCCTTTTATATAACGACTCTCCAACATCATCTCTCATTCTTGAATTTTGGATCTGACTTAAGAAAACTATATAAAGCAACTATTGTATGAGAGGAAACAATTTTCATTTGCACTTCAAAGGAGGATACAGTATAATGATATAAGGATGGCAGATGATCTGTTACACAAGCACCAAATGTAAAAAAATATTACAGAGTTGGCTAAGCTGAACTGAGTTGGCACCTGTATAAATTCAGGTTAGGTTATGTGGTTTTGATTTTTTGTTTTTATCAGAAGTTCAATACATAGTTTCAAAACTTTCTCTTTTTGGTCTGAACTTGGACTACAGGGGAGGTTATACTATTTCAAATGGAACAAAGATAAAATTAGATGTACATTTCATCTGACTAGGCAAATAAATAAGGAAAGAAATGCTATTTTAAATTAATAGGTCTTTACAGATGAATTAGGAAAAGGAACTGGAGAGGATCACATCAAAGTATCAGGCAGAGACTCCAGTTGGAAGCAAGACCTAATATACACTGCTGTTCAGTTTCCATTGTCTCATTATTTTAAGATAAGCAGCGTAGACAGAGACCATTCGCCACAGAGCAACCGCACAAGTAGACAGAGACATGGAGGAAAAGAATGTATTCAGTCTTGTAATAAGCACCAAACAAAGGCAGCAATACTTGCTTATGGAGGCATATTAACTTGGGTCCAAGATGATTCCAGTATTTTTATCATATACTGGACGTGCCCTATTTTTCAGTACATGCCATGTCTTCCTCACATTCTTCAAGACACTAAAGAAAGGAGAGTGTTTCTTCCTCCAAAAGCCAGCAGCAGAGAGCAGGAGGCACAGCAGGAAAGGGTGGGCACTGCACACCCTCTTGAGGATGGCTGATGGGCTGCCACTGCCCATGCTAAAGCACACTTGTGCTATACCCTTCCTGAATTTCTCAGCACTTTCAAAAGAGAAGTAGCCATGGGAAAGGCATAACTAGATGAAGTTTCAAGACAAGTAAAGGGAGATTTTGAACTTCATAATAATTTGATCTCTATATCTCCTTTATGTTCCTTAGGTTCTGGAGAGTATGATGCAAAAAAGGAAGAAAATTGATAGGACAAGGAGAAATCAATTTTTAGCTTTCACAGAGGAAAAAATCCAGCAGTTTGGAGATAACAGGGCTAAGCCAGTCTATCCATTGGCTCTCACCTTTGAAAAAGAAAGAGCTGGCAGCTTGGTTACCGATCTACACCAGAGAAGGCAGCATTTCACATCTTACCTGCCATCATCAATGGAAAATGTAAGGGTTCAAAAGAACCTATAATGCTATTATTATTCTATTATCCATATTAAAATGTAGAATTATGTGAGCTCCTAGAACTGAGTTGTGATTTTAGGACCTGATCTAGCTTCTTGGGCTTAAAAGATAGTTATGCTTTATACTCTTCTCCATGGTGGAGCGCATTGGGCTGAAACATGGTGGAACTAGATGAATTCATCAGCCAAGGACCAGCCCTCCCCTAGAAAAAATGTGTTCGCCTGAAGGTAGCCTTTGAATACAACCCTGTGTGTCTCCCAGTCATCTCTTGTGCTATGATGGGCAAACCTGTTGAATCTTTTTCCATAAACTGTTCTTTAAAAAAGTTTGTTGGGGTTTTTTGTTTGGTTGGTTTGGGGTTTTTTTTGTTTTGGTTTTGGGTTTGATTTTTTTTTTTCCTCAAAGAAGGAGTTTTTCTAGACTGATGTCTCTGGTAATTAGAAACCTTTTACTAACTTTTGAGCTGAATTTATTCATGGCCAAGTTGATCTTATTTGGTTTTGTGCCAACCTTGCCCTCTGGACCTTGACAATGATGCATTTATTCACTCTCTCTCTGTGTTTATAAACAGAGAGCATATCCTCTTTCAGTCTTTGTTTTCACAGGCTAATCAAGCCAACCTTTTCAGTCTCTTCTCACACAAATCAGCTTTTTTGTGCACCCGTTCCATTGTAATTTTAATAGAGCTGGTCATAATTGTGCACATTACTGCAGATGAAATCCAACCAATCCTTTGTAGAGTAGCATTAATATTTTCACCTCCTGTATGGTAACTGTAGGCAGTGCAAGGTATTTTGGGCTGTCCTTGAGTAAACAATAGTAATAGAGAACTGGTGGCAGCCATGGGCATAGTAAGATGACCCTGAATGTTTAATGAAGGAAAACACTTGAGACACATGAATTTAAAATAAAAAGGACATTTCTCTCATTTAAAAAGAGCAAAAGAAAGTGATGAAAATCATACAAAATCATACAAATGCACCTTCTTTAGTTCCATTAAATAAAATCTAAGTTTACTGTACACTTGTGATTTAAGAGTCATAGTACATATATAATTTTACTATCTTGGTATTTTGAGGTTTTATTTACTATTGTGCAGAGGAAAAGAAACAGGCAGAAACAGACAGTGTTAGAAATCCATTGTAATATTTTTTAAGGCATATTTTATCATGACTACATTCAAACCTATGACCCTGCAAATTTTAAATAAAGAATTGCACCATCTGCTTTAAGGCTCTGAAGAAATAGGAACAATTATTTTCCTCAGTTGACTGCACTGATCAGAGGAGATTTGTATTATTGGCAAAGGTCTAATACAATGTATTCTGCTTTAGAAAATTATGAATCCTTTCATTTTGTAGGAACAACTCCTCTCCTCCTACACATGAATTGCTATTATGATACACAGTCTTCAAGCAAATCTGCTGTGTTACATTAAATAGCAAGTAATGGGACTGTAAAAATTAAGGAACTCTTTGCAGGCATCATAGTGTTTAGAGTGAGCAATTAAAATAACAGATGTTACCTCAAAAAAGCCTAAGCAGATTCCTGATCACAAAACTGAAGGTGGTATTTCCTTCTTTATTACTATACTCAGTAAGTGTGTTGTATCCCCTTAGCACAGTGATGGAAAAGGAAATCAATTCAATCCTATTTTGGTATCTTAATTATTTGAACCATATGTGGATTTTGCCAAACAATGCATTTTGACTGTAATAAATCATCTAAAATTTTCAAATTAGGAGGCCAGAGAAACAGTCAACAGTCTGATTTAGCCAATACGGGCACACACAGAGAGATATCTAACTTGTCAAAGATGTCACAAAAGATTCATGTAAGCAACAAAATGGGCAGAGCTCTGAGGTCATCAACAGCAAATGGACAACCATATCAAATGGACTTGGATATGAAGATAGCTGTGTTACACACCACACAGTAAGGCACCCCTAAATAACTGCATTTCCAAATCTTGCACTGCTTAAGTGGGGGCGCTGTAACCTCATCACTGAACTGGTAAAATGTTGCCATAAGCAAGCAATGTTACACAACATTCACCATTCAGGAAATATTTAAATTTCTGTTGTAATTTGAACATAGTGATAAGGAAAACCAGGACAAAGCATGATAGTTCCCATAACATTACCTACACATCTTATTTATTGCTATTCTCATTTCTGTGTTTGCAAAATATTGAGATTACTAACATTTTGAAACACGTTAAAAGTAAGTTACTTAAGTGGGAATATGGATTTACATCCAGAAGCAGATTAAGCAGAGATGGCATTAGACATGTTCACATTCTTCAAAATAGACAGCAGGAATGACTAAATGAAATACAGAGATTTTAATGACCAGAGTTTACAGCAGTTTGTCAGAATGAAGTTAATTGTGGCTTTCACCTATTTCACATACAAGACTATAAAACTAATAAGGGACAATGTATGTTTCTCTGCTCACATCATTCAGCTCTCCTAAGTGATGGGACCGCAGTCCAGAGGAAGAGTTTTGGAGTAGAGAAGGCAATTAAGTGGTAACCACTTCGATTGCTCTGCCATTTAATCTGCAGCAATGTGCAAATAACAATGCTTAGAAAGCAGTTTGGTTTTTTATTTTCTCCAACAGAGATTCCCCAGGGAATTCAAGGGTTCTGCTTTTCATAAAACAAATGAAAAATGTGAATGTCATCAAATCTATGAACTGTGTTGTTCAATGTCTTATATAGAAAGCTGCTTCATATACTGACTTGCCATGTTTTAGCTGACAAGCATTCATGGAAGAACCTATTTCACAGTTTAAAAAATAGAATTTCAATTTAATTTTCTTTTTTTTTTTCTTCAGAAACATTCATACAGGATTCAGGGTGCACAACAACGTTCACTTGACAGTTACCTCATTTATAATGATCCAGTGACAGTCGAAAGCAACCAAATTAGTCTCCACGACCTGAAATAGAGAACAAACCAGCTATCAGTCAGCTTGCTTGTGAAAGCCAGGAAAAAAATTAAGTGGATGCTTTCTGCAAATGACAAAACATTAAGCACATGCTCTCTAAGACCTGTTACTCAACTGAGGCTGGAGAACCTTTAAAAAATTCTGCAGAAGCATGTGTGTTATTGTTTGACTTGCTAATTAAACTTGGAAAATACATTTCCTTGCTGGCATCAAAGAAAAGAATGTGTCTCAGTCGAATGAGGAGAAAATGAAATCGTTTTTGCCTTAGTATTATGTGTTGAGAGCGAGCAACAGACAGGAAGGCAGAAAATTAATATCAAGTAACTCTTGTTAGATTTCTGTAGTTCATGCCCCTAAGGTGTTTTCAGTGTACAGCTACCCTCAAAGCCTGCTAATTAAAAAACCCAAACCAAACTCAAACCAAATAAACCCACGCCATAAATGGTGGGGTTCACAGAAATGCAAAATTGCTGGGAGGAAAGTGTTCTCTTAAAAAAGAGGGCTTTCACAGGAATGATGAATGACCACTTTCCACAGGCTCCATGTGCAGAGGGCCTCTAATCCTCCTCCCACACATGATCTTTCCTTTGCTGAAAATTATTTCCAGGGGCTGTCTCTATGCTGGACTTAAAATGTACTTCCTAACTCATCTGTCACTCAGCCCTGTTCTTTCCCTCCTTGAATCCACTACAGTTTTGTGGTGAGTCATATTTGATTCACCTTCACAGTGGAAATAGTAAGCAGGGAAAAATACATTTGGTCTGCTTTCATTAACTAGGAAACAAATCATCGACAGGAAGGAGGCCAGAAAGAAACTATAGGGAAAGCTAGACACCTTTATATTTTTTTTTTTCCTAAATGAAATGGAATTATCATTGACTTTGAAATAGTTTTAAACCCAAATTAATCCTGTTTTATTTGTATAATCACCATGTTCACCTTGATTCATAATTCAAAACTACTGGATTCTTAAAAATGCATTGAATCCCACACATAAAAACCTGAAAAATTGAAAAAAGGTTTGGGACTTACAATGTTTTAAAGTAAAATAGAGGACTAGTGCTGAGTGTTATTACTTGGACCATTGCACAGCAGTCATATTTGGATTCTAATGTTGATCAACACAACCCGCGGTTGCCAAGGATGATTGCAATTTATACTGTGCCACGTTGGCATGGTTTAAGTCCAGCCAGTAACTCAGAACCACACAGCCACTCGCTCAATCCCCCACCCGCTTCCAGAGGGATGGGGAGGAGAATCAAAAGAATGTAACTCCCACAAGTTGAGATAAGAGCAATCCAGTAACTAAGGTATAACACAAACCACTACTGCTACCATCAATAATAATAAGGGAAATAACAAGGGAAGAGAATACAACCGCTCACCAATCGCCAACCGATACCCAGCCTGACCTGAGCAGTGATCTACCCCTTCCGGGTAACTCCCCCCAGTTTATATACTGGGCATGATATGCTGCAGTACGGAATACCCCTTTGGCTAGTCTGGGTCAGGTGTCCTGTCTCTGCTTCCTCCTGGCTTCCCCTCCTCCCTGGCAGAGCATGAGACCAAGAAAGTCCTCGGTCAGAGTAAACATTACTGAGCAGCAACTAAAAACATCGGTGTTATCAGCGCTGTTCCCAGGCTGAAAGGCAAAAACACAGCGCTACACCAGCTACTAAGAAGGAGCAAAATGACTGCTATAGCTGAACCCAGGACATTTATCAAATACATCTGTGCTGCAGATAGGATCTCATTTTCTCTTATGGCTATACATGTTCTCCATTGCTGTCGTACCATTATTATTATTATATGGAAAGCAAAATAGAAATAATGAGAAGTTGAAGAAAAGTCATTGGCCGTGATCAGACTCTGAAGTACAAGAGGTGTTATTAATATCATGTCTCTTGTACTTCAGAGGTGTACAGGGCAGAGTATCTTAATATTAAAAGAATGATTCACGAGCTCTACCAGCTTTATTCTTTTGTATTTTTCCCCTCACCAATGTGGCTATTTAAATTCCATTTGCAGTGACCTTTGTTAAAAGGAGTTTCTATATCCTGCTAACTATTCAAAATAATACCTATTGAGAATTAGCCACTAGTACAGACTTTGAATCCAAGTCTTCTGGGCTTAAAGATCTCTCTCATTTCTCTCTCTTTCATCATGGTATGAAATTATTTTTCTGGCAGTGAAGGGTGCCTATACATTAGACATTAAATAGCTACTGAGAAATTCAAATACATTGAGCAAGACCTGTGATTAGTCAAATCTTAACCCTTTTCTCCTTTTCCAAGTGTTCTCCCTGTAAAACTACAAAAAGAAGCTTTTGTTTGCAGTTGCCTTACCTGACCTATTGTTCTCACTGCAAGACCATCTATGTGCTCTATTTTAATTTACATCACAATGGCCACATCATTCCAAGGTAGCATCATCCCATTTGTTTCAAATACGAAGAGCAGAGACAAAACTGACCCCAGGCACAAATGCTTTTGTGATATCTAAATAAAGAGTGTGACCTTTCTCCTTTTACTTCTCCTTGCCCTCTGCACAGCTCCCTCCTAGCTTAAACTTACCTGGCTTCATCGGCTGCCTAGAACTGGCTACCCTGAACGATGATGTGATCAGCCTATACAACTTCAAGCACGTCTATAACATCGACACCACCACATCGCCACCTTGTGCCAGGTAGGGAATCGTCACACCATCACTCTGCTCCTCCGGTTTGTTTCAAGCGCCACTCCGGGTGGTTCATTCCTGGCTTAGATTACAAACGCGAGGATGGTATTGAGTTGTCCAGAAGGAATCTGGCCGCTTTTTAACTCCTAGTTGTGTCAACAAGCCGAATTTATATATGAGAGCTAGACTCGATGATCCTTACAGGTCCCTTCTAACTTCAGATATTCTATGGTTTGCTGCTGTCTTCATCACTATCTCACAGCCTTACACCTTCAAAAGGGAAACTGCCATGTTAGCTGGGGCATGATCTAGGTTCCCTCCTTACCCCTGCTGCTGACCTAGGACAGGACTGCTCCTGACTCGAATCCTGTCACTGCAAGTGATGCAGCTTCAGACAGCTAGCCCCAGTGCACCCAGTAAACGTGAGTGCAGTCTCATCCCCAGCTACCAAAGGTAACTTTTGTACAGTAACTTCCTGTACAGAAGTTATCATTCTGCCATACATTCTTAAACCCACAACAGAAATTTGTCAGATAAACTGCTCACAAACTGGGAAATGCAGACCCTGAAATACAAGTGAACAGCTACCATATTGTTCATTTAGCACAGACATAGCAGACATTTTGCTCATATAACAGGCAACAGTAGAATCTCTCTATACAAATTATAGGAGACAAACTTGCAGCTCTCACTGGGAAGAAATGCAGGAGGTTGCTGGGGCAGAGCAAATGATTGCTTCCCATGACACTCTCTCAGCAAGCACAAGCTGCAGCTCTCCAGAACAGTGCATGCAGCAAAGCCCAAGCTCAGCTGAAGGCCTCAGAGAATTGAAATGGGTTTCTGCACAAACTGAGCAAGCTCTTAATAGAAATATGTGTATCCGCATAATGAGGAGTTGTCTTGGGCTTGCATGACAAGG
>JANHGB010032445.1:0-21254 GCA_026283785.1 Coracopsis vasa | reverse complement strand
ATTTATACCCAGTTTACTTTTTTATCTTTTATACCCATCTCTCATGCTGAACCACATTACAGTAAAAAGTGCTTGAACTTACTGCTGAGTTAATATACACAGTAATGTTACCTGGCTTTTACGGCCTTCTTTTTGGGTGCGCAACACTGCCTAAAGGAGGCAAGTGCTCCTTGCCCCATTTTAAAGGTGGGGAATTGTGGTACCTGCACTGCTGAATGACTGAGCTCAGAAAAGAACCAAGGCCCCTGGCAGGTATATTGCATTTCCGGTGATTTCAGCAAGCACATTCATCTGTTTATAGTTAAGTAAAAGCTTTACCACTTTCCCTGATCTGAAACAGTCTCTTTTCCTCCTTCCCTCCCTCCTAAAGCCCAAATCAGAAATGCTCCCCCCAGATCATTTGCTGAAACTAGACTGAAAAATAAAATAAATAAAAAAAGGCATGAATGAGCACGTGAAAGGTGCTGAGGAGTATTAGAGGAGACTGTCTTTGTGGGCCTGAAAGCCCATGATAATAAACTCCTCCATCAGGGGTGGAGAGAGGCACACATGTAAAGGAGGGTCTTGGGCTTCGCATTTCATTAAAGAAAGGTTCCAGCCTTTTTCCTTGGAAAAAACCCAGCTTTGAAAATGGAAAGCGACACAAACTGATCATTATGGTTGAAAGCGCCATCATTAAAAAATCTCTCGTCATTCACAGGCTCCTGACAGCTGGTTGCTGGGGCCTGAATAAACACAGCCAGCGCCGCCTCGATTTTGGGGGAAGACGCTCCATGTTTCCCTAGCTGCGGGGGGCTGTACCTCTTAGAACCACCTTGGGCCCCCCCAGGCTACCTTCCAGCTGGCCACCTCCTGGGGAAGCAGCCCTGGCCCCCCGCTGCCAGCAGGACTCCCGCCTGGGGACAATGCCTATTGAGGGGTTTAGGATGCTGTGAATACCCACCAGCTTGTTTTGTCCCGCTCCCCTTCTCCGCCTTCTTCTCCCCTCTCTGCCCTCTCTCAACCTCTCCCTTTTCTCTGACAGCGTATTTCCCAATCCGAAAGTCTTTTGCTGCTGTCGGTCCCCTTATCCTGCCATCACGCCTGGCTGAGCCTGCTGTCCCAGCAGCAGCCTCGCCCCGTGGAGACCGAGGGGAGATGCTGGGCTTTATTCAGCGCAGCACAAAACAAGCCCTGCGGCTTCCCAGCCACATGGGCTATAGCAACAACCAAATGCTTAACAGGCTCTTAAAACCAGAATGGGGGCCTGTCTCCTGTAACCCACCTGTTTCTGGGGTAGGTTTCTAGGCAAGGTCCTGTGTGTCACTGGCTTTTCTCCAAAGCAATTTTAACTCTCCCATCCACCCCGCAATGCTATCTATTCTGTGCCAAGCCAGACTATGTGTCACTTATTCCAAGGCATCTGCAGACACTTAAATTGCCAACAAAGTAAATATTGCAAAGGCTTTACAGAGAAAAAGGGGAAGGGAAGGAGAAAGAGGAGAAGGAGTGAAACTGGAATGGAAATCAGCACTGGACTGGTTTTCCTTGCATGTTGCTTGCTAGTAAGCAGAGAGGCTGGCAGTCAGGAAGGGGAGGGACAGATGAGGGAAAAGGGGAAAATGGAGGAGGGGAGGAAGCCAGTCCTACAGGCAACACCGAATGGAGCCCATAAACAAACATCTGCTTTGAGATGTCTACAAGAGAGCCAGGCTTTGTGCAGTTTGGAAAAAAAGAGTCTGCCTTATGTGTATTTAATGGTTTAGATACACTGGGTCTGAGAAAAGTTGCTGAGCATTTAATTCTTTATGGAAACAGGACTCGTAACTGCTGAGCTTTTGCATCCTTTAAGAAAAAAAAGGCAACAAAAACCCTCAAAAGCTTTGGTTTCTCTTGAAATTATTTTTCCAAATGTGTGTTTGCAATAATTCAGGCGTACATGCATACTTCCTGGGGTGTAAAATAGATTTTTCTGGAAATTTCTATGTGACAAGAGTCACTATCCAGTGGGTTTACTGCTACTGTGAAATGACTGTCGAAATGACATATAAGTGACATTAATGTGACACCATTGGCATGCAGAATAGAAACAGAGAGGCAGGTTTACGCTGCAAGGTCACAACAACCCCTACCTCCCGTTAAAACACTGTGGATTATTGCAAGTTTCAAATGAAGGAAGCCAAGGCTGTGTGTTGGGCACAAACTGATCCACAAATTCTGTTCTCATGCTGATTTTGTGCCTTATAAAATTACAACCTCTCTTAAATGGTTTCTCTTTTCCTTTTCTTTTTCTTCTTCCTTAATAATTGTACGGATGTTAGTGTTCTGATTAATACCCACACTACAAAATTAAATCAGACTTCCTCACAGCTCATTCTTAATTTTAAAAGTTCCTTCCCATTAAGTATATTTCTTTTGATCTCAGAGAGACGAACTGTGATTAAAATGAAATATTTAATTATTTATTTAGCATTTTGTAATGGCAGGAGCATGATTGCTGTTCTCAGTGTCACCCTGATGTTTTTTCACTCTAGCAGGCTCTGAGCACACCCACAGTACTTTGTAATCTCTGTCATGGATGGAAGGATGGAAGAAAGGAAATGGAGGCCAAGAGAGGTGGAGGAAGTGCACAGTATGGGTTGTATGTGGCCAGCTGTGCTGAGATGAGAATCTGGAGGTGAGATCTTGTATTCCCGAAACAGAGGAAGTTTTGCTGATGGTGTCAATGCAAGATATTTGAACCACTCCCTCCCACACCCAGCTCAGCTAATATCTGATCCATGCAAGGGCAGACACTCCTCCTCAAACCAGGGTGTTTCTCAAGAGAGTAATTTTTCTTCAATGGGAAAGAAGTTGCCATTTATTTTGAACATTAAAAAAAAAACAATCCACCCTTATTTTCAAGCACTTACACTGCTTGCTTATTATCTGTACTCAAAATTAAATGCACACTTCTCTTGGAATAATAAACTGCAGAGAAATACTTTGATTGTTCTTAGATTTTGCAGAGACTTGACTTCTAAAAAGTCAATTTGCGGTCTAGGTCTGACTCAACAGAACCCATTTGCAGCAGTGTACACCTCAAGTCACAAAATAGTGCCAAAATTAAATTTAAACAGTCAGTTCTAAAAATAAATGTTGTCTGATGAACCAAATTTATTACTAAATTTATTCATGGCAGTTCTGCACAATAGGTCTAGGGATCACCTCAGCAATTTCTAGTAAGAACAGGAAGAAGCACTTGTGATAATGTTAAGTTGCATTTTCCTACAAGCTCAGTGGCTTTTTACCTCTCAGAACTTGCTCATACTGCAGTCTCCTGTTAAGGAACCATGACTGGTGGCACTGCAGAATCATCATGTAAATTGTATGTTCAAAGTCAGTACCATATACACAGACAATGCAAGTCCTCTCATTCTGCCCAGAAGGAATGTGGGCAGAGCAAAAAAAAAACCCAAACCACCCAGCACAGGAAAAAAGGCTCAGCACCTAAAAAACGCAGTCCCCCAACCTGCTACAGACGCATTGTGCTTTCTGGTAGCAGATTAGTGAGTTTTGGGCCCATGTGATCAGTAGCAGTTGAGAGAGTAAAATGTGTAGCCCTAAAAAGTGATGTCAGAAATATACATAACTAAAGCATCAGCAGAGGCACCCAACAGGGTGGGATATCTAGCTACCAATAAATCACCATGTCTGCTCTGAACACAATGACATCAGCACACTCCTTGTGAAAATACTCCCAAATTTTGCCTCAGTAGCAAACAACTATAACTGGTTCTCCAGTTACTCTGCCACAAGTGCTCTATGACTGCGTCATCTTGTTTCTTTGTACTTGCCCAGGGGTAATAAACAAGATGTAGGGGTTTTCTCTTTTGTTGTTAGTTTCCCAATTTTTGTGGAAATCATTGAGAATCTCAAACTCCTTCCTGAGTTAGTGGCCTTTTTGCAGTACTATTCCTGCTATTAGTAAACAAGGAAGCAATGTTACAGCTTTAGGGAAAGCCTGTTGAAGCCAATTACAGACTACTGATAGAGCAGACTTAACACTTGTATACCATGTAAATAAAGCCTAGGCTTTTCTTTCACAGTGTGGTACTTTCTCTGAGAATACAGAATTCTTGATTGGTGATTTTTTTTATGGCCTTGAATGTAAAGATGATGTAGGAGGAGCATTTGCTGTTGAAGTTATCCTAACAGCCCAGTATAATATGTGAGCAGACACTACCGACTTTTTTCCTGATCCCACAGCATCACTCAGGTGAAGTGTTGCAGCTTTTCACAGCTTCACATTGCTCATGCCTGTCCCACTGCAACATGGAGAGGTCAGACTTCTGCTGATGATGCATGGCTCATCAGCTTCCCCAGACTGATTTTCTCTTCAAGCTGGATTCCACCTTGTATGCAGCACACATCAGGCATCCAGCTTAAAAATAGGAGGGGTGTCTGCCACTCAAGCAGAAGGAGGAAAGGGAAATTAAAACTTCTTGTGATCTGCCGGTTCCTGTGGGCTGTTCCATTACTGCCTGCCAGGAGGAGCACAGTCTCTGTGCCAAGAGACTTGGAGTTGCGTGGGGGAATGCTTGGCAGGAACCCCATGGCACTGCTCTTCCAGCTGCCAGCAACTCCAGAAGAGCAGAATCATTTCTCAAAGACCATTCCTGCTGCTGACCTGTGATCAAATACTTGCAGCCTGGCAAGAAAAATCATTATTAAAGCAGCTTTCTGCAAGGGAGGGAGCACAGAGGCTCGCTCTCTTCAGCCAGCCTGCAGGAGTTTGCTGATGCCACCATCTAGGTCATGGGGCAGAGACAACAGCAGCCACAACTTGATCTGTGCTCATACCAAGCTCAGCTGCTCCAAGCCTGCACAGCTTAGTGCTCAAGGGAAATGTTTTCTGAGGCACAGCATTCAATGAGAGGAGGCATGAGCCTCCAAAGATGTAAAAATAAAACATAGTCTCTAGGAGCCTGGGAATTCGAGGGCTCTCATGAAAAAAAATCATGTCATATTTTCAGTGGGGCCTCAGGGAAAAAAACACCCAAACAAACAGAAAAAAACAACTTACCAACCAACCAAAAACCCCAGCAACAAGGAGAAAAGTAAAAAAGAATACCTTAGTGGCAAACAGCCAGTTTGGGACTACAACAAAGTTGCTAATTTTGAACACTTCCCTTTGCTGGTGCTGTACAACAATTATTCACACAGGTCTGGGGCTTGCCCTAGTTTATTAATGTCTGTGTTTAATTATACCTGAGGTGGAGATGTGGGTTAATCTGGTAGACACAATGTAATTTTTCTTTCATCTTTGCAGGCCTGTGAGAACATGTGTGAGTGTGATGGATGGCAGTGGGAGCGTACACATGCACATCTTGGCTGTCTGAAGACGGGACTCTGGAGGTCGGTCCTTTCTACCAGCATTTCTGTCCTGCCCATTTCTGTGATAACTGCATGCAAGCCATGCAGCTGGTAAGCAGAAACACTGCTTTCCACCCCTCAGAGCATCTGCACACTAGCCAGCCAGGAGGGACTGCTGACAGTCACTGAGCACCCTAACAGGTTATCTAAGTCTGCTCAGGGCATTGCACTGAAGGCAGGGTGGTAAAAATGCCAGCCAGTGACTACCAGCATCCAAACAACACCAAGTCACCTCTTGTTTCTGCCGGAAGTGAAGCTAAATTGGTGAGCTTTAGTTTCTGCATTTCTAAGAAGGAGCTGGTATGAGAAGTACCATAAAGCTTAGTGAATGTTTGTAACGCATTTCATAGCACAGAGAAAAACCCTCCTATCTAAAATGCAGTTGTCAAATGTCAAGCTGTCAGTGTCAGTCAAGCGTATGCTACCTTTCTTCTGCTTCTGAGCCGCATTACAGCCTCCTGTGCATTAGCTGACAGTGACATGACATTTCTTTGACTTCAGGTACAGCCTGATGTGTGGGCAGCAGGGGAAGAAGCAGGCCTGATGGTGGATGCAATATGGCGTACATAAACTGGCTCACCTCAGGATGCATCCCTCATTAAATGCCCCCCCCAAAAATCAGTCACTTCCCATACAGAGTGCTAAACTTCCTCATTAACCCCCCTGAAACACTCCAGTTAACTGAGGGGTTGCTGTTTACTGACAGAACTGCCTTGCCATCCAACAGGGAGGCATAGTAGAGCTTCAAAGCCTGGCTGGTATGGTGGCAGCTCCAGAGGGAAGTCATGTGCTCCATCGCTGGCTCTTACTGAAGCAGTGGAGACCTCTGTGAAAGAAGTCCCAGAAACACTTTTTGACTGCCATTTGCAGGTACCAGAGATGGAGGCAGCATTGCCTTGCCCCCATGACAGTCACCTGGTACATATCTCTTCCATGCAAGCCATGCAGACGTAGTTCTCAACAGAAGTAGTTTGGATGGTGTGTGTGATGCGTAAGGGATGTGGCTGACCAGAGACTGTATCTGTAGTATCACCTGCAAGAGAATACTGTAACATCCTAGGTCATCTGTTACATCCCTGCCCCAAGGAAGGATTGACAGTATCTGTTTTTATTCTTGATCAATATTTGTCTAATGTGTCCTCAGAATTCTCCAGTGCTGGCAATTCTCTGAGGGCAACCTAGTCCAGTGGCATTCTGTCCCTGCTGCTAGAGAATAATTTTTACCTGTTTG
The DNA here is from genome assembly GCA_026283785.1 of Coracopsis vasa. Classification (NCBI taxonomy): domain Eukaryota; kingdom Metazoa; phylum Chordata; class Aves; order Psittaciformes; family Psittacidae; genus Coracopsis; species Coracopsis vasa. Next base: position 14,629 of record JANHGB010032445.1, on the reverse strand, counting down.
CTGTTTTTTTGCTGCTGTCATTTAAGACTCTGAATTATCATCCTCCTCCTTCTCCTATCTTACCCCTTTTTGCTGCAGCTTTTCTCCTGTCTGGAGGCTGTTTTCATGCTATTTCTCCAATTTTCTCTTTAGACTGAATAACTCAAATTTGCTCAATTTTTATTCACAGGTCATGTTTTCTAGACTACTGAATAATCTGGGCTCTGCTCAACTGACCCACATCTTTCTTGAAGGAGCAGAGATCTTAGCGGAGCCTGTAAAAGAGCTGAGCAGAATCAGAAGGATTGCTTCATATGTTCCACAGGCAAGACTTCACAACTTGCCTTACCACGACTTTTTTCTTTCACAACAACATCTCAGCACAATCAGCTTAGAAGCATTGCAGCTCCAGATGCCTTCTGCAGAACAGCTATGCAGCCAGATGCTCCTCACCATGTACTTGTGTAGCTGGCTATTCCTGTCTGAGGGTGGTATCCTCAACGCAGGAAATCATGCCCCAGGATGCTTGCCAAAGCAAAGCTGGATGCACGCTATACTCATTTGTATATCATTATCTAGAATTTCACAGACACATTTAATTCTGAGCTCTGGGTATGATCCAAAGGCTTGGTTGGCTTTGGCTTGTGTGTCAAAGTGATCTTTTTCATCTGTGTTCTAGCAGGAACTACCTTGAAGGGTGCTTTTGCAAGAGCTGGTTCTCTGTAAAGTTATACTGAAAATTATTCTTTTATACTTGGATCTGTTAATGAGCCTGGATAGCTTTTACTGGTGGGATCAAAGAACATAAAATAGTCTGTAGATCCTGTCAAGAAGAAATTGTCAGCCAGAAAGTCAGGCATTTTCTTTCAGAAAAAAAAAAAAAAAAAAAGAAAAGAAAAAAAGAAAAAAGAAAATAAATAGGAGTTTCCTGAAACCTCTGGAGTAAGTTTTCTTTACTTAAAAAACCCCCAACCTGCTGTGGATATGCTGAACAACAGATTCTTGTTCCTCTGAGTAGGCACAGGAACATGCACAAGATCCCTTTCTATAACATCCTACAGTTGTTAATATTTCTGTGTTTGGTGACTAAAGGGAGACAAAGAGATTATTTTGGGAAGTTACATTGCAGTGGCTTCATTCGCTCTTTGTATCTTTTACTTTTAATAAGAAAATTGATTGCCTCAGAAGAATAGAAAGGATGCTGGTAGAAAGGTTACTACAGCAGAAAAAATGGAAAATAAAAGAATGAAAGAGATCTACTTCTTTTTCTGTCTCTTTTTGTTGCTTGGAGCTGATCTATCAGTAGGGGGAAAAAAAGGTATCAGTGGCTTTTCATTCAGATATTTTCTTACCATGGCTTTGATAATGCTGGAACAGGATAATGGGAAACTCTGACCTTTGACTGAGAGCAGGATTGTAATAAAAAGCATTAAAAACCAATATTCATATGACATATTATCTCAGCCTGTCAGCCCCGAGACAGATTTCCTCTCCTCCCTTCTCTCTCTGGTCCAAAGCCCATTTCCCAGAGCGTCAAATGCAACATGAAAGGCAGTAATGACAACTTTGCCCCAGAGCAAAGAAGCCCCAGTTGATACAGGCCATAATGAAGCACTTTGTGTAACATCGCTCTGCTTCGTCTCAGGGTAGGCATAGTGTGTTAAGGACAGCAGGTCCTGGTGGTAACCACATGCTACTTATTCTTACTTTGGCAGGTGTAAAGAGGTAGCCATCTTGCTGTTTCCATGTGTCACTCCAGCTGGCACAACCTTTGCCACAATAAGCTTTCCCCTCACTCTACAAGTAGCGAGAGTGTTTTTCTAGAGAAGTCCTTTTCTTTCTCACAGGCAGAGGGATGATAGGAAAGAGGACATTATATCCTTCCTGTTCTTCCCATGTGGATTTTTTTTTGTTCCATGGGTTGTACTAAATTTGTAGTTATTTCCCATGTGAGTAATACCTGGATAATTTATGGCTTACATAGGCTCAACACTTGAAATGAAAAGCATATTGCCATAAAGATTTGAATTATCCTTCAATATTTCATGATATATATCCCATCTTCATGGGTTAGTATTGTTATATATATCATAGTTATGATTTCCGTGGTATCAAAGTTCTCGTTATCTGCCAGTACTATCCAACTATAAATGCCAAAGCTCTCCAGCAGCCACTGTGTCCTTTTTCAGACTTATAGTTCTGTATTCCGTGGATATTCAGCATTTAATGGTGCTGAATAAAACAGAGCTGCCATCACGCTCTCACAGAAGCCCCAGCTAGGCGATTGATAGTGTAAGTTTCATTTAATTCCTTGATTCAGCAGCCATTTCTAGATGTTTCTGAGCAATGCAATAAACACAAAATGCAGTGCTCAAATTGAATATTTAAAAGTCAATCAGGCTTGAAATTTAATTTTATCTAATTGGTTTGCTACATTCACACACAAATGAATGACATTTAGAAAAACCCAACCATCCTATATAATTTCATGTTTACTCCAATCACAAGATGGATTTTTTTTTTAACTTCTTTTAATCTCATTATAATGCTTTAGCTAATTGACTACCCTCTCTGCCACAGGTTTAATAGAGTGGTTTGGAATCCAGCTTTGTTCTACTGATACACAGTGCTATCAAAACAATCTCAAGTCTTGTTTAGCATGCAGTGCTGGATGCCTAAAGGAAAATCATATATGCTCTTGTGGATCACATTTTTCAAGGTGGAGAAGGGGTTTGGAAATTCAGTGACATTTACAGATAAGTGTTGAGTAAGCAATTACACACAACACAGAGTTAAGTTTATTGGTCCTGTAGTAATCCAAGGGCTGGTACTTTGTGTTCTTTAATTTCTTTTGCAGTTTCTTTGTTAATCAGTTGTATACACACACTAAGAAATACATCAGTCCTATTTATAGCCAGTGGGTAGCATTACGGCAGATTTCCAAGATTCTCCTCTGAAAAGGGAGTTATGACAGAAGCTAAGTCAGTGATGCAGCCTTGTGCAAAAAAAATGATACAATGATTGTCACCTCAACACAAACAAAAAATTGAGAAGGGTCTTTGAAAAGCACAAAGAAAATTATAAAGGGGTGGCAGATAACATATAGAGCAAGTTTGCCAAGAAAACTTGACTATAAGAGAGATCACTGTGATACACAAGGTTGAATATAAATGCACAAGCGAATGACATAGATGAAGAGCTCCTATTACATCTCTTATAACACCAAAATCCAGATGACCTTCAGCAATGGAAACCTGAAATCCCAAAAGGATGCTGTAGGATTCACTGCCACAGTACAAGTGTGCACATACAAAGGCACAGTGCAGGGCCACTGGGGAGCATGTCCATGTGAATGCCTCTAAGCAGGGGAGGTCAGAGTGGTCAGACACAGTGCTTTGCTGTCCTCATCTCATCCCATTTGGAGCTACCAAGGGTGTTCTGCACAGCACCACTCTGATCTGCACAGCCACATCCAAGGTCAATCAACATCATGGTGTCTTTTAATGAGGCGCAATGCGCTCCTATAGGTAACAAGACTATACATAGCTACATTAGTTAAAGCTTTAAAAGGTGCACCAGAAGGTATATAGGTGTAGTGTCCTTCTCTAACAGCTGGAGAAGATACTTATAGGAAGACATTTATTTGGAGAGGACATTTATAGGGCCACAAATGTCCACTGGAAAAGGCTGAGACAGGGGTTTCTTGCTTCTTCCCCACAGCTGTCATTAGTCACTTCTGCAAATAGGGTACTAAACAATGCAAATAGCAGTTTGGATCCCATGTTATTTATTCTGTCCCTTAATGCACTACCAATCTTTGTGGATGTCTTACATGATACCATTCTAATTTAAGGCAAGATCTCACTCCAGTGAGTACCTGCTTTTCATTTTACATTGGAAAACCTGAGAACCCAGCAGCATGGAATTGGTTTACTTTTATTTGGGCATTATTTTTCTTGATTCCCCTTTCCTTCATACTAACAGCTATACAAAAGAGATTAATCCCTGCTGAAAACCTACCTAGGGCACAAATGTTGCTGCTGAATGTAAATATTATTTTTTGTCATATATCATCAGAGGAGATATTTAGTTTACCCTTAAACTTAATAAGAGCTATTATGTCACCTTGATGTGTGAAGCTTTACACTTTTAACTCCCAATATAATGAGGAGAAACACAGCCCTCTGTTCCTTGAAGCTTTGCCAATTTGTCTTGTTGTATGAAGATGGACAGTGCCTCTTTCTTTAAGAAATAACTTATGGGTAGCAAAGTGATTGAGTAAGAATATGGCTATGCACAAAATAGTATCTGAAAATAGAGAGTGTTTATAAAATCTGTACAGCATTTGTACTCAGAACTTTAAAATTCACTTCAGTAGTGACTAACTCATGCCTGGTTGGCTTGTGATGAGCCAGGACACAGACAATCCAAACAGCATTTCAAATGTTTCTTGCGTTGTCTTCATTTTCTGCAAAATGTATGCTTTCATTTTTCTAAAGTTGAAGGTTTTCAAACCATCAAAATGCTAAGACAACTCTCGGGGAGGGAAGAGAGGCAGTGGTGTTTGACAGAGTCAGCAGGCAGTCGGGAGCAATACTTTCTGGAGAACTGTGAACAACTTCATTTGTCTCAGAAGAGCATTGGCTCTGACACATGATGATGACAATTTAAATATCACCATTAACTGTTCCAGGCTAAGTAATTTGAACAGAAGCATACAACTTTGCCTTCAACCTAGTGTTGATGTCTATAACAAAAATTAGAGATGGCAAATACCTAGCACGTCATCTTTTCCATTTCCTGAAAGCCCAGCCTAAGTGGTTTCCTAATGTACTTACCCTCTAGTATTACCACACAAGTTTTAGTTCAAAGCCTTCTCTTCCACAGGCTTTCCCACCAGCACAACTCCTGAATATAATATATTAAAAATAAAGGAAGTGAAAAAAAAAACGCTAAATCTGCTGGAGGACTTCAAAGTTATGCCAGGGCAGTGGTAGCACTTTGAGTTGGGCAGGTGCAGGCTGCACCTTCCCTTTTTGGGACGGATCCAGCCCACCAAGGACGGGGCTTTGGGACTGGAGAGTCTGCGGTTAAGGAAAGGAAAGAGGAACAGTGTGTCCTTAACACAGTTGGTTCATGTGTGGGTGCTTTGTGTGATTACCCTAAGCATAAGTAACATGGAAGAAAAGACCGGCCAGACCCCCAAGGCAGCAATGTGCATAGAACACTGTGCTTCCCAACCTCCCCTCGCTGCTGTAACATGTCCTGCTTTTCTACAGCATGGTGTGTATCAAATATCCAGCCGAGGTATAGCAGCATTCTATGTACTTTGAAATGCAGTCCAGAGTCAGTCTCTCAGAAACCTGATATGCTTTTAAATTCCCCGGGTCACCCATTAGTAAACTCAAGAGATATAAGTAATGACTTTCCTTAATCAATTAGCTTGTCTGGAGAATGTTTAAGTCTACACGTGCACTATATGTTGAACCCATGATCTACTGGCTTGTTTAAAATTGTCTTTTAGTTGGTTTTTAAAAAAAGCTTTTTCTGTGTTTGTCTGCCAAATCCTGGGGGTAAAATGGCTTTCTTGACACTGCTTCTGTGTTGTCTCACATCTGTGTATCTGGCTCTTTAACACCTAATAAAGTAAAAACCTTGCCTCAGCTTCTTATATATAATTCAAAATGTCAGTTGATTATGGCTCTGGCTGTTTGAGCATATGCACTTGGGTGGATATTACTCTTTGGCTTATTGACTTCATACCTTGAGTGTAGCCTGCATGAACAGAAGCACAGTTTTCAGACAGTAACATTTTCTACAGCCTCTGATGAATAAAGACCCACGTTTGATTTGGACATGGATAATTTATAAGTTAATCCTGAGAAAGTGTAATAGCAGTTTATGATTTCAGTGAAACTCCCCTAGGGCATGCCATGCATTTTTGAGTAATTTTTTGCTAATGCTTGTTAGTAAAAGGTCCAGATCCTGAAGCAATTGCCATGAGATAAATTTATATGAATGTGGCCATTACATTAGAAGCTTCTTCCCTGACTTTTTGTGGGTGCTGTTTTGGGTCCTGTGTCCATTTTCTTGGGGAATGCACAACACAGACTTACATGGAGGGACCCCGTCTTTTTCCCATTTGAAAGAGCCAGTCTTGGCTCATCTGGAAAAATCAAAGCTGTTCAGTGGTACAAATTTCCACTGTGCTCTTAGGCTGTAAAGGGTTCTCCCAAAGCAGTGCGAATGGGAAGCCCTTACAGCAAAAGCAAGGACCACACTGAGGGAAAGCAGCCCCTATCTCCTGATGTTGTCAACATAATGCAGGACCACATGCAACTGCTTCTTTTGGAAAGAACAATGTCAAAAGTAGCCTGATTATTCTGCAGTGTGACACAAGACACCACATGGATTGCAAACTCTAACTAAACTTCCATCATATGGTTTGAGAAAATTAGCTACATATCTTACACATAATAAGAAATGAAGCAGAAACTCAAACTCTTTGTTACCTTTTATCCTTAGTTTCTAACAGTGAAAACCTTTTTTTCCAGTTTCCTTAATTTACACTAGTATGCCTGTCTACAGGGAAAGACAGGAATTAATTATTGGATTAATTACTTACTTTGGTGTTAAATTTGTGTAAGAATGTCTAGATAAACCACTGATAAACAAAATGGAAGACTGAATTGTTCATCAGGAAATGACTGAGAAAAAAAATAAACTAAGAACACATCATAAAGTCATCAGAAGAGACAATGGTTAAAATGGAAGGTTCTATGAGCTCTTGCTATACTTTTTCTGAGCTGACTCAAAAAAACCAGATATTGTTTGCTTGAATGATTTAATCTGACTAGGTCTAGGATGAGAATGGACATTTAAATCCTATGAGTGTTTCCATCCTATAGATGTGAGTGCTCTTCATCAGAGACCAGTCAGTTGTAATGATGACTCTTCAGTGTTGAAGACTCTTCCTTCTCTGTCAACTAGACTACCCTTTACAGTCCATCCTGTATAAAGTGAAAGCACAATTATTTCTCCTAGGCACAGCCTCTTAATGGGCATAATTACCTGTGTTAATTTTATGATAGATCCTGTTTGCTCAAAGATTTATTTTCAGGTATGATCTCAGGTTAGTAAAATTGTGATACATTCAGCAATATATTTGCTATGTATATATTGCCCAGCTTACTTTTTTAAATAAAATTCATAAAAAAGTACACAGACTAGTTTTATTCCATTAAGCAGTAGCACAGCTCACGAACTTTGAAGGCACAAATATCCTTAGGTTAGAAATCTTCAAGGTATTGGATTCTGTTTCAAATTAATATCAAGGTCCTTCACAGAATGTTAGTGTCACTCATGGCATAGCTACGACTCAGCCATTTGATGGATTGTGGATCTGGGAAACTAATTTAGTGCTTTGTGACAGAACCCTCAAAGTGGAATATATTGTTTGCTTTTTTTTCTTCCTTAACACAAACAAACTGGAAGCAATCAGACTCACTTAATTCTGATATACAAACAATCTGAGTAAAAGCACTGAGGAGAAAAAAAAAGGCATATGAAAAAAATCATAGGCTTGAGTTTAAAATTATAGAGACCCTTGAAAACCAGCAAAACCAAAATACCATTTTGTTATGAAAAAGAATGAAGAAAACCTATCCATATAGTGTAACTAACTCTTGGGATACCATCTAAGATGTCTTGAAGGCCATTTGGAATACCTATATGGATATTTCATGAGCTTCTAAGATTTACAGTGAACTCTAGGATGCACTCCTGAGTGACCTGTACTGTGCATTGCTCTCATTTGGCATGTCATATGTCTGCCAACATACTTATCAAAATTGTGGCATGGCCCTTGTTACCCTCCAACACCTACATGGTAGAATGAAAATTTTCCAGTAACAGCAGTCTTGTGACCACAGTGAATGCTGGATGGGTTGATAGCAAAAGTGGACATTCTGTGTGCATCCTGAATGCTGCTGCAATACCCCTTTAGCTTCATTGCAGCATGGTCTTCACTGTGGAAAACAGTGAACTTGTTCTAAGTGATCACCCTGTGGGTTTCTGGCATGAAAACTTTCTGAAGTCTGACAGATTCATAAGGAAAAGCTATGCATATGATGTCTGAAAGCACAGAGGTTTCACAGTTTTAAGAAGGATGGTTTTAAAAGCTCGAGCTAGGCACTTAGGGCTGGAACAAGAGCGACACTGCCAGTTGAAGCAGGTTTTGTTAGACAAGAGGACTCTCTGAGCAGCTTGTATCCTCCTGTGGTGCCCCAGAAGATTGTTCTTGCTGTTACTTCATGAGAAAATGGTATTTTAGAGTTACAGAATGAGAAGGGAAGCAAAAATTGAAGAGGCACTTTAAGAAATCAGTTTATCCAGATCCCTGCTGAGTTCCTTCTTAGCTTGTTCTCTGCTTTTCTAGCTTTGAGTGATGGTTTGGAGTAAAAGTGAGTGGTGAGGGATAAAGGGTCTGACAAATACAGAGTAAAGGAGATGATTGATGATACCAAAACCAATAGGAGATACCAGAAAGTTCAGATTCAGGTTTGAATTTTGGCCTTGTTAAATATATTGAAGCACTGAATTATTACCTTCATACTGTACTGAAATCCTAGTATGTTTCTCCATTACCTCATTTTCCCTCTCTTTCTCCACTTCAGCCTCTTATTTTTTGCACCTTTTTGCTCTAGTGTAAAATACTAGCTTCACAAACTACGATTCGTATAATTTCATGACACACATTGTAACTGAAGATACCTTACTAAATTGCAAGAGATCTGCTTTACCCTAACTCCAGATTGAGCAGACAGCGGTTAACAACACAGAGGAGTTTCAGAGCTTTCTACGCAGTCTTTGCATCTCAGTCATTCAATTGACTCAATCCTCTCTAATATACAATTTGCACTGTATACTACATGTAGTGCAACAGGGAACTGATAATTATAGATGATGGTAATAAGTTCCTGGGATGATTTTTTACAGTACCAGCTTTGCTGCAATTCTTTTTTGGCTCAAGTAAGTCTGAGTGCTGTAGAAAAAGGTGGTCCTTACCAGTTGGAAAAAAATGAAGAGGTGATGTAGCTATCTGCTATCTGTGTGGATGACTTTAGATTCAAACAGTAGATTGTCACACCCTCAGGACAAGTTCCATAACATTTCCACACCTTACACCTAGTCCTTCATTTCATCATTGCATGTTCAGAGGCAACATGTTCACAGGGATATTTAAAACCAGAAACGTTGTCAACAAAAACCAAAAAGCAGTCAACATCCAAAAGAGGTAAAAAAAGAATCCACGACTGCAAAACGAACCTACCTGAAGGTATGTGTTTAATTTTTTCCTCTATCTGCAATAATCCGGAAGGATGATAAAGTAGGAAAGGAGTTTCAGTATTTGATATGAAGAAGCATATGAAGCCAACTGTGAGTACAATGGTTCGGTAGTTTGTGTTATCCCCAGTCCAATCCTCCAAGAAGACATTACTCCCAATTACGTCTTAGATATAGGCTTATACTTTGGATTTGGACATAATTCAAAGCACTCTTGTGCTCTCATGTACACACACTTAGTTTGTATGATCAATGGCTTTTTTGCATGTCTGATGTTGTCCCATTGATTCATTTTTAACTCACATGCATATTGTATCATGCTGGCTCATCATGCTGTGCAGAGAATAATGGTGGAAAGCAACATAACAGATGTAACACAATGCAGTAACCAGAAAAGGACAAGTAATTTTCTGATCAATAAGCAAATCCATTTGGTGAGATAGAGGGATCAGTTTGGAGACATGATTTATTTTTCCTTTACGTAATGCATGAAGACCCTTAAAATTATGAGTATCATATATTTGAGATATAGCTCACTAACACCTTTTTGACCAAAAGCAAAATAAATCTGGGAAGTCTAATATACAGGCATTAGTCACAGCTATTCAACTAAAATCTAGTATTTACAAGCAAAACATTAGGACCAAAACAGCCAAAAGGGCCCTGCTCACCTTAACCTCCTTTCTCATTCCCCTTCTATGGGCTTGGCCCTTTTACCATCTGCATGCATATGTCTTGTCTCTGAGAGACAACGGTTTCCATCAGCCTGCACAGCCAGAGGATCTCTCCTCTGTCTGTAATGCCTGTGTGCTTTTCCATGCAATACCTGGGATGGTCCCTGATTGTCCTTGGCCTTGGTAATATCACCAGTCCCTGTACACTGACCAGTACTTCTAAGGCACTCCTGTGCTTGAGAAATGGTTTCACAGGGGGCAGGCAAATAGTTTTCAATATACATCAAGGGACTGCAGCTCACTGCATGTGTCAAAGACACTTGTGCTTACTTTCTGCAATGAGTGAAGGGGTGTGTGTAATAGGAAAAAGCCTCCTTCCTCCTCTCTCTTTGCTCTCCAGGAGCCTGAGTTCATCCTGTCTCTTCCTCCAAAGACTTATTGACATTCATTACATTAAAAAATGGGTGGGTTCTCTAAGGTGTTTTTGATGAGCTTCTGAAATTATACCTGATGCGAGAAGTGATCGACACCAGAGATGGGGAATTCACCCCAAGTTTTCACTCGTGTTTACTGTCAGAGTATTACCAGGAGCTCTGAGAACCCCCTGTTAGCACATCACTGGTTTTATGTCTGTCAGGTGGGAGTCTTGGTCTGGTTATTTGTCTGTGAGACTTTAAATTCCTCATTTCAAATTTCAAAAGGATGAGCAGCAATCTGTTTCAGCACCTTTGTTCTTTCTTCTTCACAGCCACATGTTAAAACTGGGATGTTTTACTATCAGCTATTAGTACTTGGCATAAGATTCTCCAACCCGCCTTTTCCTCTTCCGCTGTCTTTTGCTTTGTCTGAGATTGTATAGCTGACATAAACCAAGATAATTCAGTACCTCAAACGAAAGTCAGACATCACTGTCATGAGACACAGCTTGACTGCATATTAGCAAATACTCAAGCAGTTTGCAAATCTCCTAAGTCTGATCCTCTTTATATTTTCTGATGGTTTAACAAGTCAAGATTTAAAAAGAGAAACGAACAATTAAAAAAAAAGGAGAGAACAAAAACTACCATCATAAAAATCTGGTGAGGACTTATCCTGAGGGGTGGATGCTAGCTATTGCCTTTAGGATCCTACACACAGGCTTTCATCTCTTCTCTCCCATAAGCTGCTGTGACCCTTCCTTCAGATGTTCCCTCCATTTTTCTTTGGTAGCTCATCACTCTCTGAGGAATTTGTCTTTCAAGAGGCATTTTTTCAATGTTGCCCCCTGCTTACAGTTGATTTTTAATTTTTTGCTATTTTGCTAAGAAAAAAGAAGTCATAAAAAAGTGTGGTTAAGAAAAATGTACTTTCCTTATTGAGAAAAAAAAAAATAAATCCAGGTTACATTTTAATAATCACAGAACCCTAAGGGGATAATGGAAATAGTCAGTATGGAAGTAACACAGGGGGAAAGTTGCTATTAAGTCTTCTGTTGAAAAGTCTCACTGAGTAGAGAATTTACCAGAAATAGTGATAAGTATGTGAACAATTATAGCTATGCAGTTAATGTAATTGTGAAAGGTAAGGTTTAACATGGAATGGACAAGAGAAGAGCTGTAAAGGTGACCTTTATTGTTTCACTGTATTATTGGTTAAGTCAAAGCTCCTCCAATTCCTCTGTAGGCTTAGAGCTGGCAAGACAGGGACTTGTTTCTGTGCACCTAATGATTGCAGGCTGGTTTAGAGAGAGAATCTTTCCATCACAGTCTCCTTTTCTCACTTGCACACACGCTCTTGTGCCAAGCTTGCAAGCTCTCTTCCTGCTTTGAAACCCACAACTGCAGCATCTCTTGCTCTTCATGCTTCTGATGCCTCCTTGCTTGCTTCACTTTGACTGTCTACCTAACCATTCTCTTCCCTCCAAGACCTTCCCAGAGAAGGTGGTTCCACTGCTGTTCCCTTCTTGAACATACCTAGTTATCCCCACTTCTTGGAGAGCAAGGGAGAAAAAACAATCAATGTTTTCGACTCCTGTACCTTGCCTCAAACATTCAAGTGTTATAGATGTGAATATCACCCACTGGGAATCTCAGGGAATACTGCACTCTGGAGGCATCTTCTTAAAGGTGGGGAAACATGCCATATAGAGGAGCTACTGTTGCTATTTTCAGTATTAAGAAACTGAATTAAAAGACAAAACCAAAAACCCCCCAAAATTGCTGATGTTATGAGTCAGAGTCTGACCATTAGAAATCCCATGTTTACAGCCAGAAGGCTTGGTGACATCCCTAGTCATGCCTAGAGGGCTGGAGCGATCACTACCCAACTTCAGCTCCAGGAAATCTGGCAAGAGCAGCCTGATTTCAACATTAGACCTATATTAGGCTTTTTAGTTAATTACATATTAATAGCTACTTTAAAGTTTAGAACTGGTGAGTTCTGGCATCAGTTGCAAGAACTCTGTTTTCTCAGAGAAAACATTTGCAGAGAGGACAGAAGCGTCAATACTTGTGTGTTATTTTGCATCCCTACATCTCCACCATCTTTCTCTTTGAAGAACTGATTGTTGTTCTTACTGGGGCTTTTAACAAGACGCTGTTAAAAGTATAACAGGTCCTGTGGCTTCACCTCCTATGAGGGAAACTGGAGTACAAGGGCATAGCCAAGGCACATGTTGAGGCAGTGAGCTAGCTATGGCCAGAAACCCTTTGCAATCCACAAACTTCACTTTTGGGCTTTTCACAGAGACATCAGATGGTGGTTAGAGCAATTCATTATCTGGCTTACCTTCTTCGTCATCACCTCTTTTTGCAAGTATGGCTCAAGTCCCATAGACATTTTAATGGAAACACACCACATCACTGTAACCTCTTTTATTTCTTCAGCTGCCCCTGCCTATCCCCCCCCCACCCCCCGCATCAGTAAATAAAAGAGGACTGATGTGTTTTTTCTTCACAAAGGCCACACGCATGGTCACTTCAGACTGTTTGCACAACAGAAGCCTCTGAAACAAGAATAATCATATAATCATAGAATGGTTTATTTTGGATAGGACCTTAAAGCTTACCTAGTTCTAAACCCCCTGCCATGGGCAGGGACACTTTCCACTATACCGGGTTGCTCAAAGCCCATCCAACCTGGCCTTGAACACTGCCAGGGATTGGGCAGTCACAGCTTCTCTGGGAAATCCGTGCTAGCGTCTCGCAATAAAGAATTTCTTCAAAATACCTAATATAAATCTCCCCTTCTTCAGTTTAAAGCCATTCCCCTTGTGCTGTTACTACATGTCCTTGTTAAAAGACCCTCTCCAGTTTTTTTGTAGGATCTCTTTAGGTAGTGGAAGACTGCTAATATGCTTTAAGGAGCCAGAAGTCTGCTCAGATGAGACTTGTCCTGCACCTTGCCATATCATTAAGTGACATACATTACCTGCTTAGGACAGGGTCCTTTGCAAAATCATGAAGTGTTTGAAAGAAGCTGTTTATAGCACACAAGGATAGCAACTGCAGTAGCCCTACAGTAACAATGTAGTCATAACTAATCTTTCCTGGTACACATGTTCTTTAACTCTTCACAAAGTACTGAAAAAAGCAGGATGCATAGAAAAAGCAGATTGCATTCATTTTCTCCTTGCTGGAGGTGCAAGCCACAATCACCTTGTCCATGGGGTGAGAAACATACAGGGGCCACGATGACACACTCAGGCTCATGAAAGGCGCACTGCGAGCCTCACTGGCAGGAGGGATGAAATGCTACTGTTCAAAGCAACTGGTGTTTGGGGGCAGGAAAAGATCCATGGAAAAATGAGAGGGAAGATACGGAAGGAAATGCAGCCATACTGCTGAGGTTATAGTACAGTAACCAGCGGCTGGATCATGCAAGTACACTGAAAGGAGCTGAATACCTGAGGCAGGGCATGGATAGCAAATCCATATCACAATCCTGTGTGACCATCTGGGGCGATACACCTAACCAGTCAAAATGGCATGGCATAAAACAGAGAGCAGAAATCCTTTTCATAGAGAAGATTTGCAGCCATGTCACTCTTCTGCTTGGTGGCGTTTCCAGTGGTAAATGCATGTAAAGTGACAGCGGGGCTGCTAGTTCAGTTTTAAATGAATGCTGTAAATTGGGATTTTGACAGCTTATTAAAAATTTAAGTATAATTCCAAACGGGTTACTCGATTTTATAGTTAACATTTTTTTATTGGAATAGTAACACATGCTGTCTATCAGCAAGCTAGCCACAATAGCCCTAGGCTGATTTAACAAAAATAGTAGTCTATATCTTTCAGGACTGTGCCATATTGTACACGGGCACTTCTTTAACCTGATAATTCACACAGCTGAACATGTCTAAGAATCAGCTGAGGTGTTCTTGCAATCTGAAGCAAACTCTGTTTTCTTTCCCAGTGTGGCATAACTGGAGCAGTTACTGGCAACAGGCTTTGAAAAGTCCACAAGTTGTATCAGAAGAGCACTGAAAAATCACAGCTTACCAAAGTTAGACAGGAATATCAGAAAGAAAAAGAAAAAGAAAAAGAAAAAGAAAAAGAAAAAGAAAAAGAAAAAGGAAAAGGAAAAGAAAAAGAAAAAGAAAAAGGAAAAGGAAAAGAAAAAGAAAAAGAAAAAGAAGAAAAAGAAAAAGAAAA
>JANHGB010032443.1:14856-67765 GCA_026283785.1 Coracopsis vasa | reverse complement strand
AAATAAAAAAAAAAAAAAAAAAAAAACTCCCCATAAAGTGCAACTGTAACTCAAGCAAAACACTGAGCTGAGCACCTGGAAAACAGCCACTGTTACGTTTTATGTGGAATGGACTTATTTTGCTTTTTGTTGAAGAGAAAAGAGAAGTAAAGTATGCTGGAATGCTTAAGTTATAAATGACAGGTTAAGTTTATGCTATAGGTGAGATTAAGCCAGTTAAAACTGATGGATGTATCAACAGTTCTTTATTTTGAAAAATAGAATGAAAGGGTTTTTTTGAAGATGTAGTCTTCAAATCTTAGGAATAATCTGCACAAGGCAATTTAGTCCTTCAAACATTTGAACTGATTTTTATTTTTTTTTACTACAGTTTTCTGTATGAGACAGAGGGGTGGTAAAATAGGAGAAGGAACAAGAAGTATTCCTAGAGTGATAGAAGAATAAGTGTCAGACAGAACCTTTATCTAAAGTCTGGAGGTTAAGTGATGTGTTGGAGAAATTTCCAATGGGTTGTTACATATATTTTATTGAGTTAAAGGAATACTCTTGAGGAAGCTGAAATTCAACAAAATGATGTGTTGTGCAAGGGGTTCTACTTTACTAGGATGTTCTAAAAGTAGTGAAGCATGGGATGTGAAGGGGGCTGGGAGGGAAGCAGTGCTTCCTCACAGGCACATTACCTCACCTTTTTACTGAGAAGCAGTGCTTTGGGTCTGTGGGAACATTCGCTGCAGTCTAGCCTCTGGTCTGAAAGCTAAAATGGCACAGCTTCTCTCCAGCTTTGTTATTACAAGGGGACTGTGGCATTACCTACATGCAGAGAGACAGTAGCAGCACAGTGGGACTCTGCAGGGAAGGAAGGTAACACTATCAAATGGATCATGCCCTGTGCTGACATCCCTTGGCTTCACTGTGCAGTGAGGTGTGGCAACACTGACGGACTGGGAAGCAGGACATAGAGGACATACACAACTGTTGATCTGACGAATTGAACAGGAAAGGGGTTAAAAAGGTTTGTGAGATGGCAGGAGAGCATGAAGAATGTTGATTATGAAATCGGCATTAAATACAGCAAAATCACTTTTGACATGATGGCCTTTATTTGATCTCTCTGCCTCTGCACACTGAGCTAGTGTGTAAACGGACTGCAGTATAAAGAACATTTCCAGAGCTGTTTCCCATAACTAAATTAAAGGTGTAAGGGAAAGAGGAGATTGTTGTAGAAAGCTTTATGTTTGTCACTGTTCACGTAGATGACTGTAACACAGGTTCAAGTTTCCCCAATTTTTAGGCTAGAGAAACTCCAGAACGTTATATTCTAAAAATGTAACTAGGCTACTGTCTTTTTTTTTACAAAAATGAACATTTTTTGTTATGTTACAAGAACAGTGAACTTTAGTTTTGATACCAATGGAAAACATTTCTTAAATCTTTTTAATAACTTTGTCACCATCCTTTGTGGTGTTCTTACTTAGCTTCATTTTTTATTGTAATGGGTAACAGGCAAAGAACTTTGTATAGAATAAGGAAAAGTTTATGTAACATCAGTGTCATATTTCATAGATCATCATCTCATGGTGTGAGTAGTCTAACATGTGACTTACACTGATAGTACTGAAGTGGGAGCTGAGAAGCTGATGACATATAGAACTTCTCAGAAATAAGAATGTGTTACTGTTGCAGATGGAGTCATGCGCTTCACTTGTAAGAAAGAAGCAACAATATACTTTATTGATTTAAACCAATGAGTTAACAAAGTTCAATGGTAAATGTGACCGTGGTTGAACAAGATTTGGTGTCAAGGTACGCTTGGTTATTTATTTCATAGAGAACAGGGTCAGACAAAACTGTAGGGAGACCCACCCGTTGAGTCATGAGGTTCAGGAAGGATGCCTTTCCTTTCTAAACTCCTTCTCTGAGTACAGAGCACTTCTTTAGGTACAGCTGGATCCAGGCTTAGTCCCAGTTTTGGTCAGTGGTGCACAATCAATATGTACACAATGAATCCTTTATATCTCTTAGATGAGATTTCAAAGTTTAGCATGTGATTAATCACTTACCAAGAAACTGTTGTGGCCAGGAATCTCTCAACCTGGAGGAGTTACCTACTCAAGGGAGGATCCTGGTGTGCTGCCTGCTGCCATGCAGGAGAGCTCAACTGGCCCTCGGCTGTCTGCTATTTATAAAGTCATATTTGCATGCCAGCAAGACATGTGGGTCACCCTTCCAGACAGCCCTTGGCTACCGTCTTGTCATCCATTCTCTGAAGTCCAGAGTAAGCTGGATGCAGCCATCACACAACCCCCACTGGTGTTTATGGCTTAAGCAGGGGGAAGGGTGGGAGCACACTGCCGGTTACTAATTTGCTAAAATGCTAAAATTGTTTGTTTCAGGGTGCTTTCACATGAATAATAATAAACAAATACATTTCAACAATCACTCAACTCTGAAGAGGAGTCTAACAGCAAAGCATAAGGGTGTTCGGTGCTTAGAATTTAAAAAAGGAAAATCAGAAAGCAGATTTTTCAAAGATGGTCCCTTCAAAGTTGTCTAGGCTAATTTCTAATTCCTGTATGCAGGAATTTCAAAGTGTTAAGGTGAGCACAGGTTCCCTTCTGTCATGAGCCCTTGACTTAAGATCAATTTGACAACCTTGCTGTGGATCAGGGGTACTGTCACACTCACAGGCATTTCTAGTGTGAGAGGAATATTTGAATGACTACATCTCATACATGAAGAGCAACGTTTGGTGAGTACTGATATAATTCAAGGTGTGAACAACTGGGACATTGTCTATGTTGGGTTTCACAAATATTTCTGTGTATTTTTCTTTATTTAGGTTTGCATTTTTGCTTGCCTAAAAGCAGAAATTGAAGCAAAAGTTATCTATGAGGATTCAAACTAAGCCAGTAAGACTGTGGTGTCATGAGGCCAAATGGCATTTGGAAGCAACATGAAGCTAAAGTAAAGTTACGCTGCCTGCAGGATGCAGGCTTTGGGAGGAGTGTCCTCAGAAAAGGAAGACTCTTGAAATATCGGAAGGCTATGGGCAAAAATTAGTCTTACAGCCAGGTAATTCTACTGCCACTTCCCCTTTTTTACCCTAATTTGATGTGGAATACATACACAGGTGTATATGAATTGCTTCAGCTTATATCAAGATCTGAAATCAGATGTGCTCTGGATACTTGTTTTTGAGCATCTATCTGATGTTGGTGAGTTGGATGTTGGTCTGTCTCACATTCCACCATTACATGGGAAGGCAACATTTAATGTAGAGTTCAATCTTAAACAGCTGTATGCAACCATGCAGTCAGCTAGTTCAGTGAGATTTGAACATACCTGTTAACAGGATGTTGTGTACTGCTTGGAATGAAATGTTTCCCATTGCAGTATAACGTTACGTTTGTAGTATAAGGGCAAAGGCACAAATGGAATGTCGCATAAAGACAATCCAAATGCTCACCAGTGTCTCATTTACTGCACTAACATATTAGTTAAATGAAACTTCTGAGTTTAGTGTATTCTGCATGCTGTGATGGTGAATGAGAAAAAAACAACCCAAAAACTCAGTGCTGCAGACCCACCATAAGGAGATAATTCCTTTCTGACTTTGGTAAAGATTATCAGTCCTCTTGGAGATGTGGTTTGGATAAGTCCCTCATGTGTATGTAGCTTCTTAGACACATGTAGCCATCTAGGAAAGCTTGTAAGAGAAATAAAAATCCTTATCACAAGAAAACCTTTTACCTAATTATACATATTTGTATATAAACTTATTAGTCTTCAGCTTGAAATAATAGATTTTTCTTGCTGATTTCATTAGCTGGAAGCCTTCTCCTAAACTTGTGGTAAAGATGTATTTATAGCTGATTTATTACCACTTGATCTTCTGTTGATAATGTCGTTCCATCTAGTTCTAATCATTCTAATCATAGAATCATAGAATAGTTAGGGTTGGAGAGGACCTTAAGATCATCTAGTTCCAATCCCCCTGCCACAGGCAGGAACACCTCCCACTAAACCGTGTCACCCAAGGCTCTGTCCAACCTGGCATTGAACACCACCAGGGATGGAGCATTCACAACTTCCCTGGGCAACCCATTCCAGTGCCTCACTACCCTTACCGTAAAGAACTTCTTTCTTATATCCACTCTAAACTTCCCTGTTTAATTTTTAACCCGTTACCCCTTGTCCTATCACTACAGTCCCTAATGAAGAGTCCCTCCCCAGCATCCCTATAAGCCCCCTTCAGATACTGGAAGGCTGCTATGAGGTCTCCACGCAGCCTTCTCTTTTTCAGGCTGAACAGCCCCAACTTTCTCAGCCTGTCTTCATACGGGAGCTGCTTCAGTCCCCTGATCATCCTCATGGCCCTGCTCTGGACTTGTTCCAACAGTTCCATGTCCTTTTTATGTTGCGGACACCAGAACTGTACACAATACTCCAAGTGAGGTCTCAGGAGAGCAGAGGGGCAGGATCGTGCTATATGGGGAAAAGCTTCTTCATCTTCCTTTTCCATGTTTCTCTTTATGGCTCAAGTACAATTTGGCCCTTCTAGGGTGATGCAGTGTGTCAAAAACTTGGAATTCAGAAACACATGCTGAAAATACCATTTTCTACAAGCAAGACTCATTTTTCACCATCAATCGTATAGAGTATCTGACAAATTTAATATAAAACTATTTAGTATCTGATGATTGAAGAAAAAAAAAAGGATTTGTTACATCTCTACTCTGTATATTTAAATATGAGCTATGCAAGATCTCTCCTGTTTCACTTTCTTGTCTGTCTTCAATAAAAATTCTCTGTTCCTCAGGAGTTTTGGAAGTTTTCCCTGTTTGTTTTTTAAATATTAAATAAACCAGCAGATCTTTGATTAAACAAGCAATGATTTAATGCAAGCAGAAAGAAAAAGACTGTTTAAAAACAATAAATCAAGGCCCCAGAATGAAAGCATGTTTTATGGATCAATATCTGGGATATGTTAATTGATGTACTCTCTTGTGGATTTCAAGAACATGCAGATTATTCTATCTAAAATGAAAGCATGTGTCATTATCTGCAAGAGTTCCCAGAAGCCCAGTAATGGTGCTCAATGACAGCACAGTGTGACTGTGAAGCAGCTGTGAATAGCTATGTAATACTGTCACTCCAGACAAATGTAACCAGAACTAGCTCTGAACTCAGAAAATGTTCATTGCATTTTCTGTTTATTTTTCTGAGTCATTAAAAATAATAGTAATGATAGCATTAAAACCACCATAGACCTCACCTCTCTTCTTGCATCCTGGCATTCCATGTGCAGTTTTCATGTTGCAGAAATAGTTAATCTTGCTCTCTTAGGTCTTGCTGACACAACCATGTCTGTCTGCTACATTATTAAAACAGTTGTCTCATCTGACTGGAGGTTAAGACAGAATTCACTTGTAGCCAGGTGAAAAATAGTAGACCTGTCCACTTGGCTGTGTGTAAAATATGTGCTGGAATGCGTGCAGCTTCTGAGACTGCCTAGCTTGTACTGCTGTGCTATGCTTGTACTGGCTACCAAGTACTGGAAACCTTCCTATGGTCAAAGAAGTGTCATGGAAAGCAGGAAAGGGTAAGTTTAGCTTTGACAGATGCTGCTTTCTAAAGTGGTTCTCAGAGACATGTGTCTCTACCTAAAAACTGTCTTTTGTTGACTGCTTTATGGCCTTTACATGCTCTTGGTGGTTGTGCTCAGTGCAACATAGTGACAAGAGGGGGATGGAGCTCTCCAGAGAATTAGAAAAGGGCCAAGGAGAGTACATAGAGTGAAGAACTGTGCCTCAGACGACTGGAAATGTAGAAAGAATGGCTGGCTGAGTGAGGGTGATATCATGTTGCTTAAGGCATAAGGAGTATTACCCTCCATTTCGAGTTATAGATTGCTTTAAGTCCCAGTGAGAAAACACTAAAAATGTTTCAGAGATAGGTAAATTAATGGTTCTGGAGACATATAAATGATGAACATAGAAACAACATTATTCCCTTGACCACCAAATTTTATAACTATTTGTTTGGGAAGGGTTACCCTTTGCCTGCCTACTGAGTTCCTCCTGCTCTTGAGTACTCAGACGTTTGCCTCAATCTTTGCAGGCTGACTTCTCTGTCCTCTTCATTTCACGTAGCATAAAAAAATGAGATGAAGAACAATACTTTTTTTTTTTTTTTTAATGTTAAGTGCACTAAAAGGAAATGAAGAGACAGACTGTGTATATTGATTAGTAAATGTTCCTCCAAGACATCTTATGGCAAGATAACAAGGAGGGATACAGCATTTCAAGACCAGACTAGATGAAGCCCTGAGCCTGGTCTGAATTCAGTGTTTATCTTGTTTTGAACAGGGGATCCCAAGGTCCTTTCTAGCCTGAGTGTTTTGGGATTCCAATGGCATTTTCCCTAAAGAATGCTTCTTATAGCTCTATAAAGGGAAATTAGCAGTGTTGTGAACAGTTTAGCTCACACAGCCCTTCACAGTTACTGCTCAGGATCATACAGAATGAGACCTTCAGCCTGAGAAACTGAAACCGGTTGTGATTTTCTAACAGATTTCCTAAGCAGAATTCTGTGGTGTTAGAAAGGACTCATGGGCAGCGGAGGACACAGTCAGCTGTACTTGCACAAGGGACTTACAGCTTTGATAAGTCACTTTAATTGATTTTTTTTTTTTTCTTTTTAAAAATTGCATTGCAGTTGGGCTTGGTTGTGAGGAATTGGGAGTTTATTTGAAATAATTTGCAACTGCTGACACCTACATGTCTTTAAATTATTGCTTTTGTTAATAAATGAAGGCAGTTGTTCTGGCCTCTGACAATGACACATAGCATCTCTGAGAATCTTGCCAATTGGCAGCCCTTTCTGAATATTTGCAGACTGGTTTAATAATAGAAACCTAAATAATTCACATGCAAATTATGACACTGTACAACCATTTGGGTAAGCAGTTACTGAGAAAAAATGGCAAAGCTTCTATGTGCTCCCTGCTGTCTACCTGTAATTAGAGTTGAGTGAAAAGCAGAACCATGATGTTTCAAAGAACATTGATTTGGTAATATTCGTTGCTACTTTGTGTTCCCCAGATAAGAATAATGTGAAACTCTTTCTTTTCATACTAGCCTGTATCATTTTTAAAAAATATTGCTTTTCTATTGTAATGAGCATATTTATGTGTGTTTCAGCTCCTGTTAGTGGCTACTTAGCATATAGAAGAATAGCTTAATTACGTAGAGCACTGATGTGAATCTAAAAGGAAAATAATACTGATAGATTAAACTGTCTATTTAATTTAGGTTATCTACCTGCTTAGGAAAGACTTTGACCATGTTGTGTGTGTCTAGGGGGTTAACTTTTAATAGCTGAGGTGCTTAACTACTGGAACAATTTACAAGAGGATGAAGCAGAGTGTCTGTTATTCCAAGACCTAGAAAATAAAAAGATATTCTCAAATATATTCTGTGACACAATCATATCCAAGGAGGGAATGGCTGAGGTTCTGTAGGGTGTGTAATGCTATCTGATTATATAGACAATATATTGCTTTCTATCCTTTGTACTGTGCATCAAAAATACTTATGAAAAATAAATGTACTACTGCAATGTCCCTGCCCATGGCAGGGGGGGTTGGAACTAGATGATGTTTAAGGTCCTTTCCAACCCTAACCGCTTTGTGATTTTGTGATTCTGTAATGTTCGACAGAAACTAATTGTATGATGAGGTATTTCCCATGGCTACCTCTAAAGGGAGAACAAGCGCACATGGAGTTAACATGAATAAGAAAATATTGCTGAAGCATCATAACTGTCTTCAAGTCCTCTCCAGCTAGCAGATGCTACTTTAGCCAGAGAAATACCGTGTGCTTTTCGAAAAGGAAGATAGTCTGAACATTCACAAGATTTTATAAACTTAGTCCAGGAATAATTTACAATTAGTTACTTGGCTGAATAATGTATATTATATGAAGCTATGGTCTGAACCTACTTCTGTTGTATCAGTATTCAGATTGCAAAAAATGGTGGTCTTGCATTTGATGAGTGTTCCACTCAAATTTACATCAGGTGTCTTTAGCACTGGGCCCATGTTGAACAAGATACTGCTGAAAAATGTTGGTTCAAATTAGGATGTGACTTATGCCTTTTTAACACGGTTTTCAATATGACAGCTGATGGAAATGGTGGGCAGATGCTGATGTCAGAAAATAAAACTGATAATGATGAGCTTTATGGCAAAATGTACCTAGCACAGAGTTGTTTTGAGCCATTACTTTCTTATTTAGGAGCACATCTTGCACCACTAGTTTGACAGGAAAAGCATTAAGAGGTATAGGAGAAGATAAAGGTCAGGGTAAATGTGATTATGTACACCTTGGAGCTTATTTGTATTTGTGATGTCTCCTGGAGTCTGTTGAAGTAATAGAAAATCTCATCGTTTGCTGAGGAGCAGCCTGATAGCTGATGTTTTGATAATCTGAGAGCTCTGACTGTTTTCCCAGCTCTTTTTTACAAGTTTAGCTTTGATTTTGGATTAAAAATCTACTTTCTTATTTTTCATACCACTAAGAAAGTCACCTTTAGGAAATACCAGGTCTCCTTTGATCTGTATGTCTGGTTTAAGTGATTTTGTTGTGGTTTTGGTTTGATTTGTTGTTTGATTGGTTTTTTTGTTAGGTTTTGGTTTGGGTTTTGGTTTGGGTTTTGGTTTGGGTTTTCTTTTTTTTCTCCGGTGGAATTGGAAGAGGGAAGATCTTGTTGTTTGGATGGAACTTAAGTCCAGTACTTCATATCTGCTTGACTCAACTGAAAAAAGAGTTTAGGTCTTGCTAAAGCAGAGATACTTCACAGGCTTAAGTAGAAAGGACTTTGAACATAATTAAAATGAACAGTTTTAAGAAGTTAAATTGCAAAGAAAGATATTGTCTGTTCCCATATAGCATAGCGAGAGCACCTATACAAAGCTAATAAATTGTATATAGACATGTATGAAGACAGTACTTGTGGTATTGGAACTACATGCACTGTGGATGTTTATTATTAGTTTTTAATTATATTTTTTGGTTTTGGCCTGTGTTGCATGCATGCAGGGTCTAATATTGGTTTCTGATATAAAACAATAGAGCTGGCAGTACTCCACAAAATTTTAGCAGTATTTCAAAGGTCCAAACAGTACTAGTTTTCACTTGAAATATTCTGCCTGTTTATTACATGTCTAAGGGACTTAAACTGGTAGTATTAGCTCAGGGTAAAACTATGAAAAATAAGCTCAGCATGTAGATGAGCCTGCATGCATACAATTGCTGAAACCATAAAAAGAATAGTATGGGAAAATTTTAATATATTTTTTTCAGTACATTCTTTATCTTCTTACTAAAAAGACCAAAAATTCAAAGCATAGTTAACAAAAAACTTGCATGGTCTCAGCAAGATGAGACAGTTAATACTGGAGATGGTACAAATCCCATCACACATTTATGTGAACAATAAATAAAAGGTAATGGCCCATTATCACAAATACACTTTGAGAACAAAGAATGGTTTATTAGGTTTACCTTGTTCTGTCATTATAGCTTCCTTTTGTGAGGGCCATTCAAGCATGTAACCATTGGCAGCTTTATAAAATATATTAAAGTTTATTAGTACAATAATGGGCAATGAATAATACTTTAGAAATAGCAAATAGGCTGTAAAAAATGGGATGAGGTCAAAACTGGGTTATCAAAAGCTATTGTGGCATCTTTTAAAGAAAAGGGGACTCTGTGGTTGAGTCTTTTTACCTAGTACAATGCTTATTGGGTAAAAAAGAGTAACAATTTAGGTAAATTAAACCAAATTAAAAAATGAAGAAAATGACATTTGAATCATTATTCTGTGCGGGCTTGCTGGTGACTTTGTCTCTTTGTCTGATGGCTTTTTCTCATCATTTTTCTCTTATCCCTGAAAATAGTCTAGAACTTTCTATGTTTTATGCAGGCCAGAAAAAGAACATTTTTGACACATTGAAAATGTGTGAGCAGCTTTGTTATACTTGTATGCTTTCCCCTCTTGAGTTTCATATTCTTTCACTTAATTCCTTGCTCATTATGAAGCAGGTCCACTGTACTCAATGAAGAGCATACTGTAAGACTGGATTCTTTCATTTTTTTCTGTGGTGAGGTGACTTTGAAGTTAGTGTTACCTCCATCCAGGGGAGAATTCCATACTTTTGGAATAATTGTCAGGTCTCACAGAGACAGGATTATCTCTCTTTTATTTTTTTTTCCTCCCAGCATGTGGGAACACCTCCATAGAATGAGATTTACGCTGGCCAGAGTTAGCAAATGATTATAATGTTTATCCATCAGCTGCAGCTTGGGCAGAATAAGATATGCTTTATTTTTATCTTTTATGAAAGTTTTATGTTTGTTTCAGGTAACATTTTGGGAAATATCTGTGAAACATTCTGGAAAGTTATATACTTTCACAAAAATAGTATTGGCAACCATAGCAACATCCAGTCAGATGAGATACCAACTAGGGGCCAATGGCCACAGATATAATCAGAGTGGTAACTGAAAACAAAGGAAAGAGAGCAGTTTCTAATGCTAATAGAAAGTTCAAATCCCATATGTTTGACTTGGCTTTCAAAAATAACACCAGTTCTTTTTGGTTACTTTGTCTTTTTTTTTTTTTCTGCTAAGTTCCTCAACAGTGAAAAACAAGCCTCCAGTTCCTGTCTTGTATAGCAGTATCACATCTGCCCACCTTACTGGCTTTTTGTGTAAATACATTAGATACCATGAGGCACTCAAATACTGTTGTGTTATAAATAGGTGGCTGTCTGCTTTCTTTTATTTTGATCTTTTTTCTTGGCAAAACTAGAGGCTGAGGTCTTTTCAACTTCCTCAAGTACCATTCTGCAGTGCCTTGAGATACAATAACCAGCAGTAGAATGAGTTAGCAAGAGAAAACAAATTGACATTTCTCTCTGACACACCTGAAAATTGTGGTGAAATGGAGAGTTGACCTCAATAAAGACTCAAGTATCTTAGAGATATTACAATACGTCCTCCTGCTGTGATCTTTATTCAAACCAGGGAGAAAAAAAAGTCAACAACCCCCAAAAGTTTTTTGATGTTGTAAAGCCAGCTAACTTAATCCTATATTTAAACTCTTTTTGATTAGTAGAATCATAGAATTATAGAATCAACTAGGCTGGAAAAGACCTTTAAGATAACCAAGTCCAACCTTTACCTCAGGACTGCCAAGGCCATCACTAAACTATGTCACTAATGGCCTATTAAAATGGCTGCGCTGGGTTTACTACTGGAGATGTACAAACTTGCATTAAAAATGTATGGAAATGTATAATGAAAACACAACTAAATTTCAACCTGTTTCATTAGCATCCCAGCTCTTGGAACATCTGACCTAGATGTGCCTACTAATAGACAAACTGCATAATGATTCAAGACAAATTTTCATAATGGATGATGTTCACTTCTGCTCGGAGCCCTGAGTACCACCTATATCTATCTAACACCACCTATACCCATCTTAAATTCTGTCTTTCCAGACTTAAACAGTATTTGGTTCAACTGCTGGTCTAAAGTTGATTCTTTTATATGGAGCTGAATTTGCTTGATGTGCAGAAAATTGGTTAGGTTTTGGGGTGTTTTTTTTGTGTTTCTGTTTGCAGCAGGGGTTTTGCTCTGGTTTTGGTTTCTTTTTCTTTTTCTTTTTTTTTTTGGTTGGTTTAATTTGTTGGGTTTTTTTAGTTCTTTCCTGTGTGATAAAGATACAGTAAACTTTCCATAGACTGTACATAGAATTTCTAATAGATGGGGACTGGGAATGAAAGAAACTTGAACAGATGTTTAGAGATTTATGTGAACAAAGCTTTCTCAGTCAAACCATGTTCTGAACAGGAGACAAAAAAAAATCATTTGTGTGGATCTGAATGAATAAAGAATGCATGGAAGCGAATAGCAAGGCTGTTTATCACCACTAGGGAGATCCTTGTGCTGAGTGGAAATTCACTCCCAGGTAGAAAATCAGGTCAGTAGATGCACTTTAACTACCTGTGGTACCACTTTGGGAAGTAGGTTTAGATGATAAACCCTTTTGAAACAGCTCATTTAAAATTCTTCTTCTGACTTCCTTGTCTGGGGGAGTAGCACATTGTGTACATGCAGGCTGACTGACTGGCAGTTGGGCTAGGCTGCCTAATAAAAATAAATGATAATGAAATATGTATGGGTAAGTGGCACAAAACATAGACCTGGGGGAAGGCCTCTGCTGTGTACACTGGCACCAGAGTGCTGCATAATTACTGCAATATCTGCAAGTGGGGAGTAATTTCAGTACTGGCATCTTAAAAATGTTTTTAATGAATGCCCATGAAAAAAAGTGAGTCCACAGTTAGTGCTTATCTGCCTTCAGGGCTGAACGAATAGATTCTGATTTGATGCCAATTTCATAGCAGTTGAACTACAAAACTCCCTAAAAGGAATTAATTCCAAATCAGGACTTTTCAGGGAGGGACGGAGGGCTGGAGGGCTGGTCACTGGGATATGTACAATGGTGTTTGTTCTGTAGATCCTTGGTTTTGGGAAAAAGGGCCTATT
This sequence comes from Coracopsis vasa, assembly GCA_026283785.1. Lineage (NCBI taxonomy): Eukaryota > Metazoa > Chordata > Aves > Psittaciformes > Psittacidae > Coracopsis > Coracopsis vasa. The sequence goes on along the minus strand of JANHGB010032443.1, from coordinate 55,145 downwards.
TGGGCTATTATCGGGGGAATTTTATGAATCACGGAATCCATGCTTTATTTTAGACGCTATTATAGAGAACAAACAAGCAAACAAAAGTCTGTATCCCAATTTTTTGTGAATGCAGGCAGGGGCAGGAATTAAGATTTAAAGAAGGAAAGATGCCTGATTCTAAATGAGATTTGGAAATAGCTGAAGAGTTGGTAGTATGGAACTATATGAAGTCTTGCTTAGAAATCTGATATACATGATAGATACTAATCACAAAAGGGGCATGAGAGAGTTCTAACAGTCCAAACAACAGGGAATACTAAGCTTACGTACGCATAGGTGAAATCTTATAGAAGAAGAGAACTAAAGAGGCAAGTGAAAAAGCTAAAGAAAAAGAAAAACCTGTTTCTGTGAAATATCATAGAACATCTTTTTCATGCATAGACTCTAGCACAGCTAGCACGTGGTTTCCACTGGTTGCAGGTTACTTTGCTGTTGTCTTCATTGTGTCTTTGTGGGGAAAAAAAGACACCAAACACACAAAACTGCCCTACCAGCCAGGCCACTTAAGGTCTGGGACCATGCTTTCATGCTCACTCTCAAAGTAGAATATCTATTCTTATATTATAACCCTCAAGCGCAATCTATTTTCTCCCAAGCTCCAGCTCTTTCTTAAGAAAGGACCTGCAAAATTTTTTTTTCTTTTCTTAGAATTGTAGCATAATTGAATAATTCAGGCTGAAAAGGATCCCTGGCAGTCTCTGTTGGAAGCAGACTGATCTAGGTCAGACTTATCACGGCTTGTTTACCCATTTTCTTAATATCTCCAAGGATGGAGATTATGCATGCTCTGTGGGCAACCTGGTCCAGTATTTGACTACACTTCTGGTGGAAAAGTTCTTCCTTAGGTGTAAACAGAATTTCCTGTTTTCCAGCCTGTTTCCTTTGTGTCTTTACCTATCACTGGATACTTAGAGAAGAATTTTGCTCTGTTTTTTCTGTATCCTCCTATTCAATATTTGTTGGCAGTTAAGAGCTCCCTTTAGCCTTCTCAAGGCTGAGCAGACCCAGTTGTCTCAGCCCCTCCTTATACTTATTGTAGGTCTTAGTCCATGTTCGTAGGGTTCGGGTAGGTAAGGTGTGACAAGAACTGAGTGCACTACAGCCCAAGCTACCAGGTCTGTTCTGAGTTCAACTTCTCTTAAGTGTAGCAGAGGTAATCTTCAGCCAAAGCTCAAAACAGTAAACAGGAAGATGAACAAAAGTATATTCCTCATCCTTTTTGTTTGCTTTTATGACATTTCCTTGGCATTGCTTAATTTAATAAAATAGACATGCCCAAGGTCTGTTCACACAAATTAAATGTATGTACTGTTGCACTGCCAGAACATTCTCTGGTAAGCTTTTGGCCAAGATCAACCTTTATGGTCTCAAATATTTGCCATGAACTATTCAGAAGTTAGTCTAGGTCAGGGACCATTATCAGTAGCTAGCTAAAATACCACTACCCAGCTTAGAATAGTGTTTAGTAATGGGAACATGGGGCGTTCTATGCCAGTTGGCCTCAGTGCTAGTGAATGGTCTCACATATAATTCCTTTGTTGGCAAGAATGTAACTCTAGACTTGACTCGGCTACAGCAACTCAAGGTAGCTTCAGTCCAGTATCAGAAATCCTCTGCTGAAACTGCATTGAAAGAGGGTAGTGAACTTTCACATGTGAGAGTTAGGAGTGATATTGAATGGGTAAGACAAGAAGATCATACTATGAAAAGAAATCTATAAATATTTAGGCTTCTTTTAATGTCAATTTTTTTTCCACCAGAAAATTATTTTTAAGCTGGGCAAGCAGCAAAAATAGGAGATAGAAATAGTTGAAAATGTAAAATATTTCATGTTCCAAGGGATTTATAGCTTGTAGCTGTAATTTCTTTCCTTGCTATTAGCTTGTTAACTGTTAGGTTACATTGGTTTTGAATTTCAACGCAGCTTCATGGGAAATCATGCACACGTCAGGCAGAGTAATCTTGATTCTCAAAATATCCAAGAGAAAAACAATCTATGCATGATTTGCTTGATTTCTCACCGCATTCAGGTTGTACTTAGATATTGAGACCATGTGCAGTGGAGAATTCCACAACCAAGACACTGGCTACGGAACAACACTACATTGCATTTGCAAAAAATTCTGGAATTTACCTTTAAATATCCAGTGAGGCTTTCACTCAGAGACATTCACAACCTGAACCACAAGAAACCTATGCAAAATAGCCTGGTTAGTATACATCGGAAATAGCAAATTTAATTATTAATACATATTAATTGCAGGAATAAAATAAAACACAGTTTTCAGTGGTTGGAGGAGCATCATACAAAATTGTTCTCACAGGGGCTGTAGGTTGAGAACACTTGCTACACTGGTGTCATGACCTGCTCTTCCTCAGGCTGATTGTTCTTGCCACTCTTCCTTCTCTTCCCAGTTTTACTCCTAGCTGTATTTCTGCAGCTGCAGAGTGAACTGGATCATTAAACTGATCGGATTGAAACCATTTTCTTTTCCTGACTTATTTTTAACCCGGTCAGTTCTCTGATTCATTGCTCAGTCCCATTGCATTGGGACTACTGAGTGGGCAATGCTGAGATAAGGTATAGACAAGTTATCAGAGGGGAAAAAAGGTGAAGCTCAGGCACTGTTCCAGAAAAAAGCTGGTTGAGAATAGCCTGACAGCATGGTTCCAGGGCAGTTTAAACCAAGCTAAAGCTGAGCTTTCATGGTCTTAGCTTTTCCTTAACAGCAAAGCAGTGTGACCTAGCTTGTGGCATGAGTTTATTCTGGTGGCTCATGGTGTTGTCATGCAAGAGAGAAGGAATGCTCTAGGCCTGATGTTTTCAGGAAAAAGTCCTGTGGAACTACAGCTTTTGTCATCAAAGTAACTTTTACTTGTCATCAAGAGAGGGAGTTGTTACCAGCAGGTGAAATATTGGAGATACTACCTTTCCTGTCCAAAAAGTTGACAGAGTCCTTATTTAACAGAGAAAAATTCAAAATTATTTCCTATTTAAGACTGAAGTAAGTGTAAGCTGTGATTAGATAGATTCAGATGAGTAAGAGGTATATCAACTTCTGAACAAACTGCTCATCTTCTCCGCACATTGATCCAGTTTATCCTCAGGAGAAATCGGAATGCGTAAATACCTATGTGTGCAATTTTAGAAGCTGGTATCAGAGATATTAGAAAAGAATTAAGTATCTTTCAGTAATGACCAATAAACAGTACAGCAGAGATGGAAAACTTTATTATACAGGTCAATAAACCAAGTTACACGTCCCAGAAAAACTTCTGTCACTTAGGTCCAGCTGGGGACCAAGTAGTCTGGGCAAATTAAAAGCCCCATTTCCTTCCAGGAAATGAGAAAGAGTTGTCCATTTGTTGACACTAAGCATTAAATGCTGACTGAATTTGAGACAATTCATTTTTCTGTTAAGAAATCATAGAGGTTTGAGTTGGTGGCATCAGAACCTCATAGGTTCTAATTCTGCCGCAGCCAGCAAACAGCCTAGCTGAGGGAAAACCAGGCAGTTTCTGAAAGATTTGACACATCAGATACATTACTGCAGTTGTTCGATTTCTGCAAATTGGCATTCTCCAAAGGAAACCCATTGATTCAAAACTTTGCCAAATACCACTAATTAATGGAACACTGTCTTCAAAACTAATATTTGTACCTTTAAAGGGAAGTTGAAAAACATGAAAGGATTCAGAAAAGAGCTACACAAATTAGTCAAGGTCTGAAATATTTGGCTTATCACAGGATATCAGAACTCACTCTGACTTGGGAATGAGTTCAAGATGTCTTGCTATAGAAGTACTTACATAAGGAAGAAAAGGTACAATGGCAGATGCCTTTTTTTTTATTTAGCAGACAAAGCAAGTTGTTGGACACTGAAGTGAGATAAATTCAAACTACAAACATGATGAGATTTTTATTTTTAACAGGGTGAGTAATAAATCACTGGGCAGCTTATTTTGAGTTAGAGATGTTTCCCTATGACTTGGATCCTGATCACAGGCTCTGTTCCTGACGGATGTTCCTGCACATCCACTAAAGCATTAGAAATGCCTCCAAGTGAAGGAAGATCTTTCCTGCACTCCCTGCTCCCAAATCTAGCACCTTTGCTAGAAAGGGCTGTTTGCTAAGACATGAATTTTTCTGTGGGGCCTGCTCACATCACAGCTGACAGCAAGAGGTTGTGAACTGAACAGAGCTGCTGCTGGCATGACAGACTCAGCTTGCCCCTCCACGGCACTGGGCTGGCTGCAGTAGCATGCTGTGTAGCATATGCTGTACCAAACTGGAACTTTTTCCAATTTCATTCACTTTACAGGATAAAAGTCAAAGGAAGAATGTGGCCTTGTGCTCCTTCTTATCCCAGGTGGTATCAGTGTAGACTATAGTTGAGTCTTATAAGCTGTAGAGCAGGGAGAGTATGAAGGCATGGGAGAAACAGAATAGGGTCAGTCTCGACTTGCATCACAAATTATGTTTTGATGTATATAAAAGTACTAGGTGTTGGGAATGGACTTATCTGTCATCTTCAGTAAGTTTTGCTGATTTATGGTAGATGAGAATCTGTCCCTTTTGTGAGTGTTTGCTTCTGTGGTGTGCAATTGCGTTAGAAAAAAAAGATTGAGAAAAGCAGCATGCATACAAAGTATATTTACTACTGTGTATCAAGTTAGGTGAAAAGATTGAATGGCTGAGGCATGAGAGATCAATGGAAGAAGACTAGTCTTATTTAAGCCTCCATTAATGTTTTGGGAACTTGCAGCTTCTTAATGAAACATCCAGGGAATAAATTAAAAGTGATAGGAGAAAGAGCACAGAGAATTAGTCCTCTTTCTAAAATAAGATTCATCCAGGACACTGCTGACTGAAACTTCCAGGGACATATGGGAATATATTTAGTCAGTGAAAGAAAATTGAAAAAAATTAAGAGACATTGATCCTCAACTAACTGGAAAAGGGAATGAGTTGCAAATTAGATCCACCTTTTCAAAAAGAGGAGGGTGAAAAGCAAACAATGAGAATGTGTTAATCCAGTAGCTAGGTAGAAGTCTACCAGCTGAATAGAATTGAATCACAGAATCATAAAATTGTTTATGTTGGAAAAGTCCCTTAAGATCATCAAGTCCAGCCGTTACCCTAGCATTGCCAAGTCCACCATTAAACCATGCCCTCAGCACCACATCTACACACTTTTTAAATACCTCCAGCGATGGTGACTCAACCACCTCCCTGGGCAGCCTGTTCCAATGCTTGACAACCCTTTCCATGAAGAATTTTTAACTAATATCCAACCTAAACCTCTCTTGGTGCAACTTGAGGCTGTTACCTCTTGTCCTATCACTTGTTACTTGGGAGAAGAGACCAACAACCACCTCTGGAAGTCCAGAGTTCTGCTGACTCCCCTTCTTACTTCTCCAAGGATCAAAACCTATAATTTTGTGACCTCTATATTGTTTTGTGCTTTCAGTTTGTCAGGTTGAGTTATTTTATGTACAATTCTAATAATTCTATTATTTTCTTTTTCTTTCCACTCTACTTTTCATTCTAATTTTGACAAAGTAGGACATTTCTCAGAGGCTTGAATTTCAGGCAGATTTTTTGCTGGTCATTATCTCTTTGATTTTGTTCCTACTATATTTTCAGGAAGGTATATCTAAATTTGTAATGTTGCATGTGATATTTTGTTTGCTGAAGGCAATAATTCTTATGATGAATTTCTATGTGTGGGATGAAAACATGCACATCAGCTTCATCAAGTATTCCATTAAAATTAGACTACAGAGCTCAGCGACACACAACAAGGTGCAGTGGAGAATTTATGTTGGATTGCACAAATATTTGGACTTAGATGCATGTTGGCAAGTAATCAGTAATTTTTATAAACTGAAAGCCTCTTTGTACTAATGGAATAGGAAAGGGTCTCTCCTTTCACTGTACTGTGGGAAAAAATTATACAGTGACCCCACTAAAGTAGAAATAGTTTTGTAACTAGCCCAATGTGAGAGGTGGTTAGGAGGCAGCAATGCGCTTTTGTAGCAGCTTATGGTATTTCAAAGTTTGGTTTCATTCCATGAGAATCAACTCAAAACCTTTCAGGTTTTTCAGAAAGTAAAATTGTTTAATAGCCTTTCCCTTTCTTTTTATCTTTCCTTTTTTATTTCTCTTTCCTTCCCTTTTATTCTCTTCTGTGAGACAGTTCAGGTTTTGCCTTGTTTCCTCTTCCCAGATGTTGGAAATTTACAGCTGACAACCTTGCTGAAACAGATTTGTCAGCTTTCCATTTTCTTAAAATGTTCTAACAGCTCTTTTGTGTAGGTGGTTCGTTATTAACTGTACCTTTCCTACATGGATACTCCAAGGAGACTTCAAGAATTCACTTGAGGGGCCTCTCTACTGCTGTGTCTTTTTCAGAGATTGCCAACATGAGAAAAAGTAACTACTACATTTACGAAAAGAGATAGAAAGGAAGTGAGATACAGTGATGAGCCAAGGTGTCAAGTTGGATTCTTCACTTTTAAAAATAATTATCCCTTCCCTTCCATGTTTACAAGTTGGGTGCTCAGCTACAATTGATAGAAATGTAACCATATCATAAGGTACAGAGCTGTCCTTATTTGCACTGACTGAAGTTCATTACACTTCCCCTTTCCTGTGTTCTGGCTGTTTCTGCCTTGTCTCTCTCCTTTCCTTCTCTGAGCTCCAATTTTCTTCTTTCCTCTACCCCCTCCATTTCTTCCTCCTCAGATCCCAACTTTTAGGTTGCCTTTGGCCATCTGTATTTTCTTGCATTCCAAATGTGATGTTCTCCCTGGAAATCTTGTATGATCTGCTTCGGGGGCTGGCAGGAAAGTAGAATTTGCTCAAATTCTGCTCACTGAAGCACCAGCTCCACAAGGCCATCAGGATTTGTGTAAATTTCACTTTGCTGCCAGCACTTGGAGCAAAAAGCTGCATCAAGAGAAAAGAACAAAAGCTGTAAGCTCTAAAAGGATTTTCTGAGCAAGAATTAGTTCATTTAGATGATGTACCTTACATAATATCAAAAGAAACAACATAGCTGCTGGGCTATTAGGTTCATGCTTCTTCTTATACATCAGTATTGTAAAAGTTACTGCCCTGACTCTTCTTCATGCCAGTTGATTGGTATGAAAAATTTCAGTTCATAAGACTAAAGCTTTAAAATCTTTTTCTATTATGATCTGCTTGTAAAATTAGATAAGTTAATTAGTGGCATTGCTTCATTTTTCCTCATGTAAATGAATATATGCAATTTTAATACATTGATGACATTCAGTATCATAGACTCAAAGAATCATAAAATGGTTTGAGTTGGAAGGGGCCTTAAAGATCATCTAATTTCAAACTCCCTGCCATGGGCAAGGACACTTTCCACTAGATGTGAAAATGTGTTTAGAGGTTCTGGAGAACATGATTGCAGCTGGTATGGATGTGTCAGAAGTGGGGTAACCAGCTCTGATTGCAGCAATAATTTATGGTGGCAGCATAGGTGCCATAATCTTGCTTGGAACCCTGGGAAATATTTGGTAGAGGAAATCTACCATAGATAACCACAGTGCTGTCAGTACAGGACTGAATTAATGTGAAGCTGACCTACCTGAGTTACAAACAAAAAGCAGGGTTTACATATCCCTTGAACAAGTGTAACCTCTAATTCTGCCTTATAAATCAGGAATCTTTATTGGGATTAGTGATGTCACTCAGAATATTTTCTCTGTCCTGTAACTGAATAATGTGGCTATTTTTGGCACAAATATGGATTTTTTTTGGCAAAATAAAAAATTAATTCTCCCTTCACAAATCCCAAGAGTTTTCCCCGACCCAGTGTCTGTAAAGAATTTCCATGGACTGCAACTGGGGAGCAAACCATAGCCAAAGCAAAACTGTTTCCCAAACAAGATGAAAAATCATGTAAATACTCTTATGCTTATCCTTATCATATGAATGACTCCCTGACAGATGATGCAGTCTGCAACAGGAGACTTTGGGAACTTATAAGAGTCATATAAGCAGGGTAAAAATGTAATTGGCAGAAGGATTCTCTCCAGACTTAAGCACAACTTTGGCAGCAGCTGCTTCAGTTTTCAACTCCCTTTTCCATTGATTGCTTCAAAGCAACAAAAGAAAGGACCTCTTCTCTTGTGTACTTTCTGTGATTTAATTCTGCCATGGTGATGGAAGAGAAGAAAAATCTCATTGGTCTAACCTAACAATTTCTGAATTACTTAATAATTGAATGTGTGGGGTTTGCAATGAATATAACTAATTTCTTCACCTTCTTTCTTTTTTTTCTGTTGTGTATGATTCCCAAACCCGAATATATAAAGTTTTGAAACTGCCCCTTTTCAGATGCATTAGCACACAAATACTGTCCTGTGTATGAAGCTGATGGTATAAATTATTTTTACTGTTCCTAGTGCAATAGCTTTTAGAAGACCCTTGCTCCATCCATTGCAATGAAGGAAAATGCCTTTTGGTGAAATATAAAATGACAAGATAAATAAGATTTGAAAGAAAATAATAATGATTGTCCCCATTTACTGTAAAGGATAAGAGGCACAAGTCCAGTGTACAGTTTAAGCAGAATTTACATGATGGGTTTTTGGACATGATTGATTTTTGGTCAATTTACATTGTCCAAAATCCCTTACTTCATTCCGTGTTCTTAACTCACTTCAGGCATTTAAGCTTCTGATGATACCCACAGGTTCACAGGGTCCTGGTTGAATTAAGCATCAAAGTGCCTATGCAACATCTAAATAGGTTTTGAATCTGCAAGGAAAACAGCTTGTGATGCTGTTTAATGCATTGTGATGCATGATTGGAGCATGCTTTAATAAGAGCAACAGCTGCATACTTGCATCCTTAACTATTGTAAAGGGTTTTGCAGGCAAAAAGTAGTGGGTTCCCTAGCATGAACCAAAAGCTATAATCTAGAGATAGGAAAGGAGGGAGGAAGAAGAGATGATTCTTAGCCACTGGCAGTTGGACAAGTTCTCTTCCTGGCTGAGGGATATAAACACTAGGCTGCAGCGTTAGACTCAAGCTTGCTGGCTGTGTTGACTCCAGACACCTGCAAAGATCTGTAGTAGACAATTTGTCTCAAAGAGTCACTAGAACTTAGACAAAACTGCAATTTAGGGGTCTCTAAAGGAATTGTGGTCTTTTGGCCTCATTAGACACACACATAATTAGTTTATGCCATGCATGCCATGCAAGGCAGAAATAGGACTGAATCTTTTCCAGATGAGTCCAGATAAGCAGCAGGTGGACAAGGCACAGACAACCACCAAACTTTGGCAGGTTTTGGCATGTAGAATTAAATGATGCTGAATGATGATCTCATGATCAGCAGCAAGTACTTAAAGCCACATAAAAGTAAATAAAGATACCTATAATTATTACCATAAATGTACCTGAAATAGTGATAAATCAGGTAAAGGTATTTTTTTCTTTATGAATTAATTGTGAAAACTATACTTCCAATAGTCCTGATGGCATTAAATTCCACTTAAATTTCCCTTGAGATTGATCCCTTCTTTCTCTTCTCAAAACCAAATTTGTTTAGAACTTCTGGTCCCTGATATTTTAAGCTTTTCGATCTTTAAATTTGTTCAACCAGTGACTAACATCCTTACTACTATAAAAGCCTCAAAAATTGTGGGTAGGGATTCAGAGAAAAGTAAAAATACTGTATTACTGAGTAGGGAAAGAATTCTGTGGCACCTGTTAAAAGGAGTCAAAACCACACACACACACAAAAAGGATTTTATTCCCTGCCAAAGCGTATCTGTGCTTTTAGCCTAAATATCTAAATATATTATTTTCAAAATGTTGAATGGAGTGTGAAAACATTGCATTTTCGTAAAGAGACATGATTGATGGAAAGACTTATTAAGCCAGGTACAATATTCCCTGTCAAATGCTTAATTTTCAGCTTCCCATCCTTCACTCAATATCGTAAGTAAGAGCACTTTCACCTGCATAGTTGATTAATGGGTCTTAATGTGAGATATTTTTTTCTTTGTGACTCAGTCTAAACTTTCTTTTTACTATTTCTTCTCTCTCTTAATATCTCCCAAGCTCATCGCTTTCCATATTTTTTGTGTTATTATGTTAAATAATTCTTGTTCATCCTCATTACGTACTTTCCATGTTGAAATGCCTTCCTAAACTAGACTTGAAATTGTTGTTGGGATTGTGATTAAAAATTATAATAATGCTGTCTGCTTTCCTCAATGTCTGCTCAACACAACACCAAGAGGGATCAAAAGCACAGAACTAGTGGGTACAACAGCAGAGCCTTTCCGAAAGGCCAGCCCAATGTCTGATATGAACAAGTTGTCAGGAGAGAGGTCTTTTGGAGCCTGCACCTTCCTTTCAGAGGCCCTTTCCAGCCTCATGCAACTGCAGCTCTATGCTTAGGCTCTCTCACAACCCTAACCCTAATCCTAACTCTAGAACCACCCTGAGCCTGAGATTAAGGTTCCCAGTTACACAGAGGAAGAAGTTCTCAGGAAAGAGTTGCTTTGGTAGTCCATTGCTTCTTTTACTTTTTCCCTTCTCCAACTGCAGTCTTACTCTTTTTACCAACTTTAGCTACATGTTAATACTATACCTAGAGCACTGCCTTGCTTATTTTGAGCCCATGTTAGCAATATCCCTGTTTCACTCTAGCTGCTACTCTGGGTTCTGTCTCTATTTCAACTCCTGAGCTGGGGTTAGTGTAATTCTTTTATTTATTGTTGGGAAAATGAAAAAGTCTAGAGCTGTAACTTGAGGGGGGCTGGGAAGAGACTGCCAGTGTGAGTGCTGGCCTTCAGAGTTCTCTGTAAGAACCTTTTCATCTTGCCATGGATAGGGTCTTGGGTTAAGGCCAAGCCCCAGCACTAGGTTTAGGTTTAGGATTAAAATTAAGGTTTGGATTAGGATTGGCATTTTGAGAGAAGGAAAGCCCAGAGCAGCACCCTGAGTGACAGAACAAAGGAGCTTTCAGAGGATAGGCACGTGAAGTTATTCAAGAAATGCATGAAAGACACAGAGATGGAAATTTTACTGAAATTTTTATAGTTATTTCTACCCCAGGTATTGATGCTTGCATTTGGGTGTAGCATGAATTTTTGTGTAGCTGCATATGCATAATATTTTGACTGAAAGACGTATGGAAGGGGCATCCCTGCTTTTGTTGTCTTTGATTGAAAGATATTCCTGCCTCACTAGCAGTCTCTCACTGAAATGAACAATGGGTATATCAATACATATGTTCCTGACAGAAAAATAATCAATGTAATGGAAGCAGTTTATATCCCAGAAGAGGTCTTTCTGTCTGAGATTCCAGACCATAGTAATGGACATTTATCATCTTTTCAGAAGTTTTGAAATATTTCTTGTTGCAGTCTTTTTTTTTTCTTTTCTTTTTTTTTCCTCTCTAGTCATGTCTCCTATTGAATGTGAACCTAATCGAGAAGAGATTTTGCAATATAATGAGCTGCAGTGCCACCAATAATTAATGCCATTCAACTTTTCAGCCATGGTCTTCTATTTCCTTTCATCTTTCGTAGCTATTTACCCCTGTGCAAAGTGAGTATAACGCTAACAAATCAGACTGCTTCTCAATTTACATATATACAATGTCATTGCTTAGGAAAACAGTACTTACAGGGGTAAATGAACAGTTGAACAGCTGACTTACCATTAGCATCTGCAATCATAATAATTACATAACTTACATAAACTGACTGTGCAATTGTGCATGTGTTTTTGTGTATGCACCTGTCTTATGGTTCTCTTCACCTCTGTTACCCATATATTTATGAAAATCTAGCATCTAATCAGCTTCGGTCCCTATTTTTTTGTTTTTATTTAAAAGACTTAAAAGATGGCACCTCTATCAACAGCAAGTTCCTAATTATCTTGGGTCATTTATTCAATCAGTGCATAATCTGAAATAAATACACCATCTAACAGTTTATCACATCTTTTCTCACAAAATTGAACAAAAAAAAAAAGAGGAATTTATTTGGATTTATTTCAGCCAGTTCCTGACAATATCAAAGTACGACCATACAATAAAGCATAACTAGGTGGAAATTGTAGAGAAACTGACACAGGACTGTGTTACTGTAAATTAACTGAAGGAATGATTCTCACTTAACTATAAACTGTTCCATTATCTGCCAGTTACATTGTTAAACAGTAGTGTTCCATGCAGTCACTCTGTGAATTTTATTTATTAGAAGAAAAACTGCTCTTCATGATATTCTGACCAATAGATTAAGATATAGTTAGTACAGATACCTACCACAGAAAGAGTCCATGATTTTGTGACCAGCTGTGAGCCTGGGTTAAAGGGAAAAAAATCCTAGAGGAAATTTCCTAGGGAACACTGGTCATCAAAACAGAGAGAAGAAAGGCATTGAGTCTGAGAAAGGAGGGGAGAGAGAGAGAGAATAAATGGGAGAAGACGAACAGACCGAAGCTCTCCCTAGGACAGACAGAAGACTCTGAGCAGGAGATCGAGATTCAAGAAATCATACTATTGTTACCTCTGAGAGGCAATGTTTAAGAATCTGTAGTTATAGTGCTGGTGGTTGAGAAGGATTGCAGTTGAACTGTAGCCTGTGATGAGATCAAATTGGAACCCGGCAAGAAGACATAAAGTGGTAGAGATCGTACAAAACTTGTGAGATCATATTCTGGATAATGGAGAAGGGGCTATTTGTCTTCTGCCATTGTCAGAACTGTCTTTGCCCAGTGGAACATAAGCAAAGGGTGGGGTTTGACCATTGTATTTACTGTATTTCTTGTGCCTTTGAAGGATGGGGGGGAAAGAAGCAGGGAACTGCTCTTTAAATAAACAGGGTTCTCAGGATAAAAGGAAGAGAGCAACAGAGAGCAGGTACATTGCAAAACCAGCCATAATAATTTGGTCACAAATAACGTCCTAGAAAACTGTGGGAATAGCTACAAGATATTCTGTGAAGTTACTTACGCAGGCTGTGGAGAAGCTCTTTTTCTGGAAAAAAAGTATTAATGAAGGTTGGTTAGTGGGGAAAAGGTGGTTCATTAATCATAAATACTGGATGCAGTGATTTTCTGGATTCCTGGGGAAAGGTCTGTTCTTTTAAAAACTATAAAGAGACAGTGGGAAGGAAGTAGCTAGAGTGAATAATCTTTGAGCCCTGTACTGCTATGCCCTCTCTGTGGCCAACTGACCGTTCTGTCTGTCTGGCATGGAGGGGATTGTAACTAATTCCACACTATTTTTCCCCTTTAAGGAATATTGTTCTTAGACTTAAGGGAGTGGGTCTCTTTGTTGCCCCATCTTGTTGTCCTACTACGTAAGTGTGGGAAGGCTTTTTCTAATACCTCTTCCTTGTAAACCTCACAAACACAATGGTCTATCTAGCCTAAGTCCTGGTTTAGCAGCTGTATCACAGAGTAGCATTCATTGGATTTTCGTAAGTTAAGATTTCAGGGACAACCCTAATACTGATGACAAATGCTTACTCATGACTGGTTTTAAGCAAACAATCATGATCTTAAGCATGCATATTGTTAATTGTGCAAAGCACATACATAGCTGACTAAATGACGTCTGTTTATTTGGACTTAAGTAATACAGTCAATGTAAGAAACTGACCTTTTAAGGGGTCTTCTATGTCTCATCTGGGTCTGTTATGCATTGCAAAACAATTGTAAGGAAGAATGCTGTGTGCTTTCCCTGAATCTAAGAATGCGTGCAAAATCAATTCAAAGACATAAATTATTTGTTCCAAAAGCACTATCCTTGCTTTTGCTTTCCTGACTGAAAAGCAACTGAAATAACACAGCATTTTGGACTTATGTGGGGATTATATGGTACATTAACTTTGTTCTTATCCTCTGCAGCAAGGTGAATTTAATCCTTTTAGGATGTATACAAGGGATGTTTTTTGATCTACTGTATGTTGCTTTGTTATTGTTGCCAATATTAATAACAGGTAGATGGTCACTTTCAGTCCTCTGCATCTCATCTGTCTTTCCCTGTAGAAAAGACATTTGAAGATCTGTCTCAGATATTTTAATTCCCACAAGAATTCAACAAACTCAGCACATTCTAATATTACTGTGATTCTAGCCAAACAAGGCACTTTACTAATTAAGTTTACTTTTGGCTAGATCTGGACTTACAGCACAATTTTTCAAAGAGGAGTCAAACGTAACACCTGGCAGTCTCCAGTATTTTACATATTACTGTTCCAATAACTTTAGTCATTGCTGACGTCATCATTTGCAATAGCAAAACATAAAACACTGGTTAACTTTATTACAAGATTTCCTTCATGCGATAGTGTCCTCTTAAACTACATCTAATTGTGTTAACTCTAGGAACAAGTTATTAAATTTTTCATAAAAAGATATCAAAACTGAATGCTAATACAATATATTTTCTTTATGTAGATGACATTGAATATGAATCCTACTTAAATGGTACTGTATATTGCATTAATTTACTGAATAGAGAGACTAATTCAGTGTGGAGTACACTAACTGCAGATGCCTTCCCATTGAGAAATGAGACATACTGCATTACAGTTTTGCTGAATGTTCTAGTTTCAAATTAATTATAAAGGAGGACAAAGAAGTCTATCTGCAGCAAAAATAACCCATTGTTATGAAGACTTTCTCCAAAGTAGTGGCAGCTCCATTTGAAAGAGTAATCAGTGCTTACTTTGGGGATATAGTAATTCTTGCCAAGATATGTAGCAGGCCTCAAGGAAGCTGACAGGACAAACTGTGAAATGCAGTGACTGCTTATGTAAATAGAAAAGTCTTGAGACTCCTAAGGATTAGATAAATGTTAGAGGACTTAATAGAGATGTGATCCACCTTAGAACACAAACTGACCATACCAGTTTTTTCCCTATGGAAAAAACCCAACTAACCAAGCAAACAAAAAAAAAACCAAACACACAAACCCTTATTATTTTACGTACAAAACGTGTGCAGTTATGTTCAGAGCATACTGCCAGGCAATTGAAAACAGTGTTGGTTAGTGATTGGGCAATGGACTGGTATTCAGAGAATCCAGGTCTAAGTCCGAGGTAAGCTAGTGTCTTGTGAATTCATTTAGCATGGGTGTCTCAGTTTCTTCTGTTTCAAAGAGGAAAATAATACTGTTTATCTTGTAATGTTCTTTGAATGCATGAAAGAAAGCAAACTATCCATGAGCTTAATACTGTATTGAGTCTTACATGCAGCTTTTAGTATTTTTTTGGTATTATCAAGCACAGCTTGATAAAATGCTTACTCAGTAAGATGGTTCTTTCAAAGCAAAGGAATTTTATCCTCCTGAAGTCCCCAGCAATACAAATTGGTTATTAGTGTTAGACTGAAGATTGTGCTTATTTGGCATCTGATTCCCCCAACCTCAATTTGTGCTGCTTTAAGCAAGGAAATTCTTTCCTCCTACGACAGGCTTATTGCTTCCAAGCGAGGCTTTTGCAACTTCTTTACTGCTGGATCTTATGTCCTTGTTTGTCTTGTTGATACGCTTGAAAATTGGTGCTCTTCAACCATCATTAAACACTTGTATCTTCTTAAAATCCCTCATCTACACATAGGCAGTTTTCTGGGGTAAAGTGTAGGGTATGCATCTCAGTGTGGAAATGAGAATTCTAGAAGAATACAAAATAGTAAAAATAGTAAGTTCATAATTTATTTATTTTTAAATATTAAAAAAGCAGTTCAGAATTTTAGAGGTCATCTTTTTTGGCCCTGTTATAGCAGTGTCTGAGAATACAAGATTCTCACTAAGATAAAAGAGTGTCCATTTCCTCTTGTCCTCTTACTGTGCACTTTCACTAAGGGACTGTGCCTCCATCTTCTTTACTTCCTTGCATTAAGTAGTTATGCATACGAGCAAGGTCTCCCTTAGCCTTCTCTTCCTAACACTGAGCAAACACAGCTTTTCAGTTTCTTCTCATAAACCAAACTCCCTGTCTATCTTGGTGGCTTATCTCCTGAGCTGTTGCAGCCTATCAACATCTTTCTTATCTCAGGGAACCCAAAACTGATTTGCAGCACTGCAGATGAAGTATCACAGGCGACATGTAAATTAGAATTATCAATTCTCATGACCTGCTGTCTACACCCTTGATAGCACAATGTGGCATGTAGCTGCATTTCTTCTCTGCAAGGATAAATTTTTGTTCCCTTGTCATGTTCATGACATGTGTTACAGAACTGAAGCTTAAACATCCAACCTCCCATTAACTGCAAATTTATTTTAGCATATCCCCCCCCACCAACTGCTCCAAAATGGAAAAAAACCCAGTCTTTAATAAGCCCTAGACTGTAGGGTGGCTACTATGTAGGGATTACTTGATATCTTGCTATTTGCAGACCATTTGAGATGAGTGGGAAGTAGATGGTGTGTTTTAAAAAGTCAGATGAAACTTGATGTAACTGGAAGGCTGTGTTTCATGTTTCATGAGTTGGTAGTCTCCAGACAAAATGTCATCTGTTTGTTCATGCCAGCTATTTAAGAGTAGTTGAATCAAAATCTCTGGGTTAGTCAGTCCAACATGTTATTCTATTCCTGACGACAGTACTAACAAGTTCACTTTTGAGATGCAATCTGAAACAGAAAAAATTTGAGATGCTACAACACCACACAAACATTTTTAGCCGTGTATTTTATAGTGCTGCTCAAGCAGTTATGTCTCAAAAATGTCAAGTATTAAGTCAAGCCTGAAGCTGAAAGTTGGTCTTGACATAACTCAAGAAATTTGGCAACAAGCAATAACTTCAGTTTATAGAATGCCTATCTGTAACTAATACATTTAAATTCAGTAGTTTAAAAACCTTAGAATTTACTGCTGAACTTTCAGTACAAATAACACTTAGAATAGCTCACCAGCTTTTTATTACAGATGCCTGATTCACACAGCTACTCTTTAAATAACTGACCTGTGACTACATTCTTGGACTCTTTTTGTTTATTATTTAAAATTTTTCCAAGAGACATGTCCAAGTGACCGTATCTCCGTAATTCCCCCTGTACTTCTTTGGCAACTTCCCATTCATTTTGCCTAGTAACAAAAAATGTTATCAGAATTATTTGAGTATCACGCTGTACATTTTCTATAAACATTTCTTTATTTCTTTATTTCTTTTATTTGCAATGTTTAAACTAGAAAGCATTCATCAGATCAGACCAGAAGTCCATCTCACCAAGTATCTTTTCTCTAAGTTAATATATATTACACTGGGAGGTTTAATGACCAATTATATAGGATACTGTTCTTGGCAAATTTTTCTCCTGAATGTCAGCAGGAAACTAAAAGAAAGTTTTTGTGGTATCAAAGATCATATATTATACCATCAAGTTTTGTAGTAATTTGACTCTGAATCCCTACTGTCTTTTTGCCTACTTTTGTTAAAGCCATCTAAATTTTCTTCAGTTTTAACCTGACTAAATCCAATTAATACAAATTTTTTCTTCTGCAAGCTTTGCTATTTACTCACTTTTCAGACTACTTGTAAATAAACTACACCATCCAATCTTTCCAACACTGTTAACACCTGCTATGCTAGCCATTAACCCTTTCTGCATATAGTCTGTCATTGCAGTCCCATGGGAAAGCTGTATCCATCACTCAAAGGCAGTTTAACTTTCTGAGTATCTTCTTCTTAGACTTTAAAAAAATCAAAGTAGATTTTTTCCCATTCCTTTTTCTACTTTCAGCTGATATTTCTTCAAAAGTTCTAAATAATTAAAAGGGACATTAGTTTCCACTAGCAAAGCCATCTGCCTTCAGGAGAAGTTTTCTTATTCTACATATTTAATACTTAGAAACATGATGTCAAATATTTATAAAATAGTGAAGAAAAAGATACAGTTCTGTAATTCTGGAAATCAACCACATGTCAGATGCGAGAGAAATGTGACTATACCTGTGCTTTGGCATTGTGGTAACAAATTTTCACAACATAGCAGGTTTGCACGCATCACTTTTGCGTTACATTTAGGGTGCATGCATTCACAGTAACAGTCAGTAGGTTTGCCTGTTGTAGCAACACACATTTGTGTACCTAGCCTTCCCTTCTGCACTGTATACAAGCATCTACATGTCTTACTGATATATGTAGCCCAGTAAAAATAATTTTTACCATTACCAGTAAAAAGCCACACACTTTTTATTTAACTAGGAATACAGGGTCTTAAAGCTTGTTTGGGCTTGTCTTAGCCTGGGCAGATTTTAGGATGTTTTGATGTAGATGTAGTTGATGATAACAAACATCAGACTTTTCTATTAACTGGGACAAAGAAGTAAGGCTGCTTTCAAGTCCTTTTGAGTAAGGCTCCCCTGCCTCCTCCTTCTTACAGAGGTTGGAGCTGTTGACTTTAGTGCCTAGAGGAGCATTAAAAGTGTGCAAGTAGCATTAGAGAAAAGGGGTAGGTACTAGGAAGATATATTGTATATAACTTCTTGTAGAATTAAAAGGGTTCTTCTGTAATACTTAGGTAATTCAAGACACACATGCATTGGTATAATTAGATTTGGGAAAAAAATAACCAGATGATGTATTTTTATTACATGCTAAAATATTAATTGGACTAACAATAAATTCTCAACTATGTATCCAAGATGTGTTCCCTTTTTTTTCATACAACAAGTATTAAACATGAACAAGCTTTTGAAAACCTCAACACTATGTACATGTCAAGCTTGAAACCCTAAGCAGTTTCATTGACATTAAAAGGGGAAGTTCATGTTCAGTTACACAGGTGCTCAAGCTTGACTTTTTAACTGAGTCTTAAGAGGATGTATCTTCATTCTTGATGCTCAGTCCTCTGCTTTTAGCAAGTGCTAAATGTTATTGTTCAGAAAGCTGGAGTCTCCCTAATGAGTAGTATCTGAGCTTAATCACTTGATAAATTGCAAATGCTGTTTTTCTTCTAATGCCCTAGCAACTCTATCAGTGTGGTTGCCTCTTTTTATCTTTATTTCTTTACTCTTTTGTCTTTGTTTCAGTTGTAATAGTCTCATTTTCACTCCCGCCCCTGATATCCTTTGATAGACAACCATTTTAAATCATGGGCAGTTTTGTAAAAGTTCATAAGTTGGGTTGTTTTTTTCTTTATTATGCTACAGTTTATATCTCACTACAAATGTTATCTCAGATCCCGTGTGTTTACAAAAGATGACCTCATTTAATGTTATGGAAATGGTAGGAGTGGAAGGGACTTTTCATCATCAGTCAGAAAGAGCCCAAATTACATCATGGCATTTTATCAGGAAGAAAAGCTTCCTTATTGTTATTATCATTGTGATTTTTGTTTCGCTTTAGTGACTGAACCCTACTTGAGGATCAGGGAGCTCACAGGTATGTGAAGTACCAAAACAACATACAGCAGATCTTTAGATATCTCATAAGATGCACTCTGACCCAAAAGCAAAATATGTGCACGGCTACCTCAAAGTCATGGGGAAGAAGGGGTTGCAAATGCCACTCCAGCATTTTTTTTTCCCTTTGTTAAAGGGATACCTTTTGCTATGAAGAGGAACTTCAGCAGCGAGTATATTTTATGCTAAGGATGTTAAATGTTTTACGTATGCCTAGTTTCTTCCCTGCCTGGAAACTATTTTCCTGTTAAATATTTTACGTATGCCTAGTTTCTTCCTTGTTTGCAAACTATTTCCCATTGAGACTATTTGCCAGGCAGATGTAAATACTCATAAAAAGACAAGCAGGAAATGTGATTATGAAATTGAAGTTAAATCACTAAGACACTGAGTACCTGCATGTTGATTTAGAATTGTTGCATAGTGAGCATGCTGTGGTTGTTGTGGGGCCTTCTAAGTTAAATTGTTGCTATTGTAAGGGAATCCATTGATGCTGCCAGATATAATATCCCCTTTTTATCAGTGCTGTGTGCATGCTGTGGTTACACCGTGCACACAGATCACATTGAACTTAAACAAAGGAAGTACAACAGCATACAGAACACTGGATCTAGAAGACTTCTTGTGAAAGCCATTATGTAAGCAACCAGGATCAGCTGCTTGTATAATTGATACTTGAGTATCTGTTTGTAGGAAAGGGTTTCAAAGCTGGAAATGAAGAGTAAATCAATGCAAGAGGTTACATGTCTACCCCCCAGGACCTTTCTCTTTTTTTAATGTTCTTCCTAACTTGAGCAGAAAATAAGAAATATGAGATATCCTGTACAGTGTAAGTACTTGAAATACTGTATTTTTAGGAAACTCCAACATAAGGCTCTTAAGATATGTCTGACTTCTCTCTGTCAGCCTTATTATGGGTCTGTCTGTAAGATGCTGGCATGTGCTGGCAGCTCCCACTCAGGGCACAGGGAGCCTAGCAGGGAGAGCTGGGAGCTCAGGGAAATGTGCATGTAAATCAGGAGTTTGGAGAGCTCTGTTTCTGTTTGGTGAGCTGCCAAAGCAATAGGGAAGTGACATCCTGGCAGCGCAAGTGTCTGAGCTGTCTGATAGCTGGACTGATGTGAGATGGAGATCTTGGTAGTGGAATGACTTGACTATCTGCAACAAGCCTTTTCTCTAGCAAAATGACAGTTTACTCTAATGAAAGTTCTTGAAGGAAGTGTACAATTTTGAACAGATTCCCCCCTCCCAACACCTTTTCCCAAGAAATATTTTTATGCTCCAGGGAAAAAAAAAATTGTATTTAAAAGTCAAACACTTGTTCTGCCGTATTTTGAAGTGTGCAGTCTATATGCCAAACTAGTCAGTCCAATGTATAATAAATATTTAGTTGTTTATATAAGGTAGAAGATCTTCATGTGGAGGTGGTAACAGATAACAACTCATGAAATGCCAGTTCACAGGGAGTTGAAAGGAGGCGGTTGTTCCACGCATGAAAAAATAAACAGATCATGTATTTGGAATGAAATATTTTCTATCCTGAGTAGGCCCCCAAACTTTAACGGTCTGAATGGTTCTAAATGACTCTTGTTCCATTTCATGAATTTATTTTATAAAAAGGTTTAGGGTTTTTCTTTTTTTTTTTTTCTAGGAACTTTTTACAAGGGCTTGCTCTTCCTAGACTTCCATGGACTGCAGGAGACAGATGTTAATGGTGGAGCTGTGGGAGCTTAAGGAAGCTCATCAACATTTTGGCTTTGGGGAAATTATTCTTTGTGTTTTCATTTCTTCATGCAGACTAAAGTTTAACACATTCCTTTCTAACAAAATGTCATCATTTTTTCCAGATGCAGAAACATTTTTTTAAGCCTTCTGAATTTCCTGGATGTAGCTACCTATCACAATAAGTCTTGGTACATAGGTATCCAGCCATATCATTAGGCAGCCTGAGAATCTCTGAGGCTTCAATGTTGTTGCTGGTCTGGGCCCTAAAATATCTTCAAAAATTAATCTTTTATTGGAGAAAGGTCTATAGAAAACACAGAAAGTGCAAGCAGGCAAAGTATTAACCTGCAGAAATTAATACATATATTCAACTTTGCTATTTCAATGGGAACATTTGTGCAACAAAGTTCTAGGACTGCATTAAAGTGTTGGGACTGCTCCCTGAACACCACAGTGCTAGTGGTTTACGTATCCCTTGCCACATCCAGCCAGCATGGCAGTCTTGGCTTCACTCAAGTCCCATGAACAAAAAGTCTCCAACTCCCTAGCAGGGAACAATAAACCCTACCACTCATGGCTTTAGTTGTTATTCTGCAGTTACTAGAATTGTGGCTATGTGTAGCTTGTCTGACACACTGCTGGGAGGCCAGGTGATCAGCCAGTAAAGTGTGCTATCATCTCCTATAGGAAACCTACCTGCTTTTGCAAATGGTTTATCACATCCTGTTCTTGTAGAGCATTTCTGCACTGGCATAGCAGACCAATGGAAAAAATTTCTAGCTAACTCTACCAGGAATGGGAAGATCACTTCTGGACAGAACCCCTAGCATATGGCTGCTTTCAGGCTTAAATAGTGCTCAGATCTCTCACATCTGGAGTTTCAAGGTAGCAGGACCCACTGCACAGGTCACCATGAATGTTCAGCCAGTGGGAGTTAGCTAAGACTTGTGGAATATATTTAAGTGTTGTGTTAACATCTTAAAGAAATTTTGCCCTTCCTGAATATGCTTGTTTCTCAAACATCCAGACAGGACTGGTCCTTCCTCAGTGTATTCATTCATACTTCCTCAGTGTACTCATTCTAGGGATGTAAAAATATTAGAGAGATTATTAGCAATGGTATTGCTATTGCAAGTGGAATGAAGAGCTGTTTCTCATAAAATGAGCTTCCCCCAACTGCTCTGCAGTGCTTGTTTCATCTTCCACTTTCTGAGCTGCAACACTCAGAGTTATTTTAAGTTTGTCGCAAATTAACAGGGAACTGTGCTCCCCCTTGTTAATATGGACACTAATGGATCAGGCCAGATTCTGTGCTGGTGTTAATTGCTCCATCTCTATTTGAAGTCAATGGCACTAAATTATTTCCTGATAACAGAGGACTCAACCTTTCATTTTTCTTTTGACATGCAGGCATTGGTTATGCTGAGTTGGAAATCTCATTTGTGAATTTTTATAGACTTGGGCTGAGATGCTTTGTATGCTAACACTAGAGCTCTTATCTTGTATCTTTTTCTGTGGCTTTCACCACAAAGTAAAACCTCCCATTTCTATTCTAGCCTGATACAGTTTTTGACAAAAATCAGCAAGTCTGTTAGAAAGGAGGGGGTGTCTCTTTCCCTCATCTTTTGTCTCCAACCTTCACATGTAGTTTTCCCCATCACACCTCTATTTCTACTGTGTAATTTTTTGTACTCCTATTCAGATTTTCCATTTTCTTTATTTTCCTCTTTCTCTGATTCTGTTTCAGGAATTTTACCAGCAATCGCATTCTCTACTTTGCTGCTGTAAGAGTACAGTTTTATTTCTAGTTATTATCTTGCTATAAGAAT
This sequence comes from Coracopsis vasa, assembly GCA_026283785.1. Taxonomy (NCBI): domain Eukaryota; kingdom Metazoa; phylum Chordata; class Aves; order Psittaciformes; family Psittacidae; genus Coracopsis; species Coracopsis vasa. The sequence continues at coordinate 32,133 of JANHGB010032443.1, read as the reverse complement.
CTTTCTGGGAATATCCATCATCTGGAATTGCATCTAGTCATTTTTCATATTTATCATTAGTCATATTTCCTTTTCTGTCCCCTCCCTTCTACCCTCTCTCCATTCATCTTTGCCATAAAGATTCAGAATAGCTTGTTGATAAGAATTAAATCTTTCTTCCACTTATGCATGCTCATTTGGAAGTGTTTGCTTCAAATAGGTCAGGCATTTCACTGATAAGTGATTACAAAAGGTATATTTTTTATTTATTATATGGCTATAAATTAATTAAGAATATATTATTCTTATATATCACATGTGGATCCTTTCTGCCTTTAAAACTGAGGTTTAATTATGAAATTCCATTTTATCTGCCAAATTCTTGCAGTTCTTTGAGTCTTTTTTAAAGATTAATAGTTTGCTAATTATAATAATGGTGTTAATATAAGCAGTTTTCTGAAGGTAGTGAAGAACAGGTTTGTTGCATAAAGGTTTGGCTAGGACAGTTTTATCAAGGGCACTGAACTGTCACCTACTTCATGAAAATGTGATGGGTTTAAAAACATGACAGAAAAAAAAATATTTCGAGGGAGAGATAAAAATTTTAGATCATTTTAGTGATCTAATTCATAGAAAAGGCCTGCAGCCATTTTATTGGCACATGCTATATGAGGGTAAATGAGGATGTCCCTGAAGGGAGCATAAACTGCAGTGTAGAGGTGAGGACAAGAGGTTTATGTGGCAGGGGTGCATAGGCATGAAAATTTCTTAAGTAGTATCATTTTCAGCACAGCATGTAAACATATCCTGAGCCTGTAAACATACTCCCTGCATGGCTGTACCATCTAAAGCATGTGAGATTGGCATGCTCAGACACTGTGATTACCTCAGGACACCATCATGCATGTGCAGAGTGCATGGCAGCAGTTACATCTGAGAGGTGGATCTTGCCAAGTTCATGGTTTTCTTTGAAGCTAAGGAGAAGACAATATCACTCCAGAGGCAGTGAGAGGCAGGGAGTGGGTTGCATAGTGATGCATAGTATTACATAGCAATGGAGAGTTGTCTGCTATAGCAGGATTCCTGTCTTGTCCTGGAATGAAAAGGGCTACAACTTCCTACTTATAGAAATAGAGAAATTATTTTAGTGCACATAGAATAGAATTTACTTCATAAGTAGCATATATGGATTTGTATCTTTTGTATGCTTTCCAGGATGAAACTAATTAGTACCCTCATATGCATCAGAAAGGGAGGAGGTGGCCTTTTCTACAGTATCCTCTTGTGTCAGAATGCTCACAGTTGGTACCATTCCAGAGTCACTTTTCAGTTCTGTTTGGTGCTTAAGCCTGAGCTGTTGTGTTAATTTTACCTTTGATGATGTGTTCACTGCTGAATGAGGATGAGAACAAGGACAATCAAGTGCCTATGGTCTTCCAATATCATCCCATAATGGATGTTAAGACAGTCAGTTAACTGCAAGTTATAGAGCAGCTCAGGCTATTGTACTGCAAATCCCCTTAAATTATGAACTTATATATGCTTATGCTCACATGATTATGCTCACATAAAAGTGAGCAACTTCAGTGAAATAATTTTCATTTACTGTGGCTTCTTGCATTTTAACAATGTTTAAATAATAGCTGAACCAGATGAACTAACCACCAAGAATTACTTTTGCCATGAAATCAAAGTATAAAAATTGTCTGTTCACTAATAACTAGGATTTCTTCAAAGAAAATACTAGGCCAGATAATAGTTTTATTTTCATGTTTCTTCTTAAGATGTATAAAGATTTCGTAGAGTGTAGGTGAATGCAGACTTGGGGTTTAGAGGCACATATGAGGGAATTGTCTTTATTACTTGACAACCATGGCTACATGAAGAGGTTAAAATATGACACATAACAGTGAAGAAGTAGCACAATGCATAAAAGAAAGGTAGCCTCATCCCACTAATGACAGCTTCATCCTTAGATAAGTATGTCTTTCCTGATGGAAACATACTTACTTTTCCTAATATTTTCAAATTTATGAATTTGAATTTATGGCCTGCTTGTATATTTGCAAGTAGTATTTGTCATCCAGATTCCTGCTCAAGGCTCGCCTTGTCATTTATGGTCTAATTTTAGAGGAAAACCTATCTTCTAACAGTGAATGAATATTACTTCATTTTAAAGGTTTCATTTTTTTTTCATAGGTTTTGATCCAGGATAGCTGCATGTCAATAGTAGTTGTCATGGGTCCCCAAAAGGAGGAAAAATGAGTACCTCAAATCTTTTATTTTGTAACCCTAGAAAGTAGTAGATGTGCTTGCAAGTAGAGCAGTGAGTTTCTAGATGGGGAGTCCTGTATAAGGCACAGTGTTGAGAACAGAACATTCTTCAGCACAATATTGTGCTTGAGGGAAAAAAAAAAAGGTTTGTTTTAGAAAAAGTTGTGCTTCTGCGCCCCATTTAAATTCTTCTCTTTTTTCATGTGTTGTTTTGTCTCTGACTGATAGCTAGATTTCTTCTTTATTATTGTTCAATCCTTGGTTTTGCTGCTCTTGCCCTCTCTGAAATTTGGTAAATTTAGAGCAGTAGGAAGGGAAGTAAGACCTAGTGAAGTGAATTTCATTAATGACTGTGGTATATCATCCATAATTTAATCAACCTTAATACAAAAGTAATAAAAGGTGGAAAACATAATAACAAACTTTCCGGAGAATCGAAAAGGATCCTAAGAAACCAAGGGTCAGTGAATCCATCTTTTACACCAGACAAAATGTACAGATTCATAGAGCATTTTAGGCTATTTAGCTGAATAACCATCTAAATAACAATATATTTTTCTATATTAATTAAATGTTAAGGATCCCCTTAACATTCCTTACATTCCAGAGAGAATGTAGAAATATGAAGTTGATAACCAGCTAAATAAATACACTTTATATTGAGTGATGGGTTTCCTATGTACTCAAGTTATTAGAGAAATGATTACATGTTATCTGAAAGAAGTCACTCTGTAGGGGAAACTCCTATTTCACGCGTTACTAAGGGTCTTCCAAATTTGACAGCATATCAGCAGGATCAAGCCAATATTGTTGAAGAAATGAATCTGCCACAGGAAAAAAAGAACAATCCCTCATAGACCATCAAGTGTGTAAAAGATATGGAACAGAGTAGGAGTATTGTCACATGTTTTGTTATGACAATACAAGAAAGTTAGAAGTGAGATGCAAGTACTATGCAGTATATTCAAAAAATCTGCAAAAGTGCTGAACAGAGAAATACAGTTTGTATACAATTCAAATTTATTTAAAACAGACAAAAGCTGTCAAGAGTTGCAGAAAATCCTCATACTAACTGATAGAGTGACAAAGAAATTCATTGTCATAAATGCAAAGCAATGAAAATGAATAAAAATAGTCTATGATAGCATGCAGGTAATTAGGGCTGAAGCCATTATGAACACCCAAGAAAGAAATAAGTTCTTACTTTTTCAGAAGAAGCTTAGAAGAGGAAAGAAGTGAAGCACAAAGAACTTATTAAATCTATCAGTGCTTAAGAGAGTCTGATGTGAAACTCAAGTTTCAACTGTATTTCTTTGACTAATCTTAAAGAGGAGTGTGTAGCATCTTGTAGAGATATTGTCAGTTACTCTTCAATGATAAAGCCATGAAGCTGGAGAGGAATTTTGCCTCTAATAATAGTTCAGCTCCAAGGACCCAGAAGAAGCTTTTCAAAGCTGCATAAGCAGCAGCTGGGCTCTAAACCTCACTGACTTCCAGTAGAGATGAAGTGCCGTATAAACATATGTGTCTTTATTTGCCTCCTCCTGCCAACCACCTACACACAAACTAGCCTGGTTGCTTATCCACACTGTGTGGGCAGAGAATGGGAAAATAGCTCCTGGGAGTCACTCCTGCTCTCTCTTTGCAAGAAAGTGGAAAGTCTCGATTGTTCCTAAGGTGTTCTGACTGCAACAGCAGAGTAGCAAAACACGACTCTGCCCTGGCAAGAGACTTACGCATACATCCTGCCTGCTTCTTTCAGAAGTGAAAACCTAAGTCAAATGCCTGGGTACCAGCACAGACACAAATATCAGCCTCTCCAGACAAGACTTGTTATCATCACTTAACTAATGAACATAGCTGAGATTTAGCACTTTCCCTCTTTCCACCTTATCCCCACTCCCACACCTTAAGATTTCAAAGGGATGAATTAACTTCCCCTAGTTTAACAACTTAGAATTTTGAGTTAAGCATTATCAAAACCTTCTGCAAAGTTATTCACTAGCTTTTCATAATGTGAAAACATGGCTTTACCTATCAAAATGTACTTATACTTATCTAAAGCTGATTGAATAATAGGGTATTTTTTAGTTATCTGGAACATTTCATTTGAACTGAAATAAATGTATTCAACACCAAATTCTTTGCTTTAGGTATTTTTTAAAATGATGACATGTTATTAGCATGACCAAAGGACATTTAAAAACAAACAAAAAAAAGTTTCATGAAAGTCAGTGTTTGAATTTTGAAAATATTTTGCATTTTTCCCAGATATTTTTAGAATGTAAAAATTGAATGACTATCCAATGTTATTAAATATTTTGCTCAGGAAAAGAAAGCAGTGGTTGTAAAAATCTTACTATATTTCAAACAGTCTCTCTCATCCTCAGAATCTACCATTAATAATAATTTTTAGAAGCTGAGACTTTATTCCAAGTTTCCACCTTGGGGGAGTTTTCTTTTTATCTTGGTATTGCAAATCTTTGAAAAGAAGCATTTCGAATGGAAGGCATGACAGATCTTTTAAATGGAATATGCAGCTACTGAGCTCTACACTATAATTACTGTCATACTGAAGAAGGTTAAATATTTATGAAGAATGTGCTTTTTATCATTCAGTCTAATTTTTAAACCTGAATTCTGTAATTGCATTGAAATGCCAATAATCAAGAGGGGGGTCTTTCTTGGCAGTCATAAGATTTTTACCAGTCTCATTTCTTTGTGAAGCATGGCTTCACAAATTTGTGGAGTTATATAAACGAAGTCCATGGTGTTTTTTTAATTTTGAACCAAAAATACATTGAAAACAGTTCTGCCAAACAACCTATTCAGTGCCTAACTGATTTTTTCCAGAGGTTAGAAATTTGGCTTCCCTCCTTCATGTGTATTGAGTTTTATGTTCCGTCACTTTGTGAATTTTTTACCTCCCCAAATTTGGTTAGGTTAAATGTCAATGTGAAAATTAATCTTAAATTCTTACTGGTGTAGACTGCCTTATTAAAGTCCTACAGTAAACTTCTGAAAAGTTTAAGGCCAAAATTTACTTTATGACCCAAATTTGCCAGATGCTTGCACTTTAAAATGTTTGTTGAAAATCTGATCTAAATTCTGGTTTTAAAAATGCTATTACAGATACCTTTTACCTCCTTTTACAGTTCTTTAATCAAAATACTAATAAAAAACTAGTTGAAAATATTTGTTTAATAATTTGATAGATACATATCAAGCTTTACTATTTTTCATATGACAGTTTTATGTAAATTAAGATAGAAGAAAAGTCTGAAGAGACTTACTAGAAAACTTATTCTAAATGATATCCTAAAGCACTGTGATTTTATAGTTAATCAGTCTTTTAAAACTTTTTCATCTTTAATTTGAAATATTGGTTTGTCATTGGGAAACATTAGGGAAAAAAATCACAGTCATCTAAAATGGGCCAACCACAGGATCTGACACCTAAATCTGAATCATGATCCAAATTCTGCTCACACAGTAACTCCTTGAACCAAGAGGCATTTAGGTGTTTTCTCATCACTTGATAGTTCCTTAGGTGCAGTTCACAAAGTCCTGTCATTTGTGTAGGCCCAGAATGGACAAGCTAGTTCCTACCTATGCTAGGAAGTCAGTCAGAAGTGAAGCAAATTGATGCCAAAGTCTTTGGTTTGGCAGAGGAGGAACAAAATGTAATTCCAGCACAAAGCTACTGAGCTGGGTCCCTGTCAGCATTGCCTTCTAGATATTTTCCTTAAATACCTAGCTGCTGGAGGAGAAGTGGTGGCAGTCTGACCATCTTTTATTTTACAGACTTGGGGTTAATACATGTACTTGGAAGGTGATGCTTACTTAAAGGGAAAAGGAGTCCTGGGTTTAATTGTTGATTCTAGGGCTATTTATGTGTTTACATTTGGGGTGGGTGGGGCAGGAAGAAAGAGGAGAAAGAAAATAAAAGCAAATGCTTTGATCAGGGTGTAGTATGTACCTACTTCCCCTGGAGTCTCTCAGATTGTGTGCTTTTCTACACGACAGCACAGCTTCTATCAAAGCTATAGGGCTCACACAGTGTTATAATAAGCGTTCGCTGTCTGGAGAAGCAATGCATGGCTTTGAACACACTCAGGCTAGAGCGGGTCCTCTGCTTCTTCACAAAGTATTTGAATCACCAGGAGAGAGGGTAGGGAGGTTAGTTTAATTGTACTCTATGTACCTACCTTAGCAGTAAATGGATAGCACATTCAGGATGTGATTTGTCTTATCCAAGAATAAATGCCTAAAGAATGTCAGGTCAGTGAGCCCCTCCAAATGTTTCCTTCTTTCCATTAGCTGGAAAGGCACTCTGACATAACTAGCTAAGCCACAGCAATTTAAAGCTGTGTGAAAGGAATGCTACCCACTGATATTCATAGGAACACCTTCACAGCACACCTTTGTTCTAAAAGTGGACAAGTCCTCCTCAGTTTTATGAAAGGTGTGCTGGATCCTGCTTCCAGGAGAGCTGCAAGGACCCTCCTCAGAGTCATAGAAGTGAGCACCCCATAATGCAACATTTTCTGGTGTGTAGTCTGAGAAACTTTCTACTAATAGTGCGGGGTAACCCTTCTGAGAGACCTAAGTCTTCTTGGGCATTAGACAAGGAATATAGGGGCCCAAATTCTGGTGTGAGTTCTGTTCTGAGAAGTGAGGTAAGCATTTACATCCTAAGTAGGCCTGGCTTTTCACAGTTGAAAGAAAATATTCTCAGGGTTATAAGCATCATTTATTGCCAACAAATTTGAGTCACAAAGCATCTTGTTTTTAAAATTAGTGTTGCCCTGCTTTTTTGATTACAATTTAAAAAATTATTTAGAATAAAAAAAAAAATTAGCATTTACAGAATGTGTTTTTCTTTTATCCAAGCTATAAAGCTGTAAATATATATTGTGAGAATGTGTTATGACTCTTTCTCTGTTCAGATTTTTCTGTTGCCAACCAGAATGCATAGAGTTAATCATAGGAAATGCCAACAAGGTTGTTAAAGGAGTGAGAATATAGAACAATGACAGAGATAAGGCAGCCTAAGGTATACAACTTCAAAGAATTTTAGATATGAGTGGCTGCTGGGCTACTGGGAGACAAACTGGCTCCATCTAGGCTGGAATGGGTTACTCCTCCTAGGGCTATGCCTGGGCTCAGCGCTGATCTGAAACTTCAAAGACTTTAGAAAAGGGGAGGGGGCATGAATAGATTAGGAAAGACTATGAGGGATAAATCAATGGAAAGCTGACAGTCAGTCTTTGAGAGACATGGGGAAACATTATGTATGGTGAGCTGAGTGGTTTTTGGTTTTGCTTCGTTCCTCTTTACCTCCAGGAATGAGGTTAGCTCAGTTCAAGGGAAAATCAAAGCTTTCAAACAGTTCTGTAGGTCTTCCTACCTTTAAGGAATTCATGTTTTGCTGCTTGTTTTGCAGGTGTGATCATTGTGTCATCATCTAGTTATAAACCTGTAGATATGTTTGAGAAAATAGTCATGACCAGTGTCTTACTGGGAGTCAAGTCAAGCCTAGGAGCTGTGGAATCCCACCCAAGAGAGATGGAATTAAGGTCTATCAACTTTGATGTATATTCAGGATGATCCAAAAGAAAAAGGGTTTCAGATATCTACTAGCTGTGACACTGACCTTCATGATTTAGCATCATGTTAAAAAAAAAAATAAAAGCACATATAAACCTGGATTCTTGCAGGGTTCAGACTCTAGAAAGGCAGATTGAGGACTGGCAAGACGATGATAGACAATTTAGATTGTGGCTGTTTGTCCCAAGTGGCCTTGTACAGAAGTTATCTATGTTGGATAACATAGAAAACTGAAACATTGTACCTTTTAACCTTTGTTATCTATTCTCTATTAAATTTAATTTTTATTTGTTCTGTACCAAGTCAGAGGGTTTCTTGCAAAGCTGCTCTTCGGCATCCTTTTCTGCTTTGTATTCACAAATGCATAAGTATTAACTCTGAACTCTGTTTACATTGTTAACAGTATTGTATTACATTTATTGCCGATCAGCTTCTAGGAGGCACAGATGCCTTTAGATGAGCACTTGCGACTTTTTTGGCTCCCTTAACTTCGAGTAAAGCAAGAGTTGTAGGGGCAAAAAATGTTGGACCAGATTGCCACATTCAGAAATGTGCAGTCAGAATAAAATAGGTCTGTAGTGATAGGACAAAGGGGAATGGGTTTAAATTTAGACAGGGAAAAGTTCAGGTTAGATATAAGGAAGAAGCTCTTTACTGTGAGGGTGATGAGGCACTGGAACAGGTTGCCCGAAGAAGTGATAAATGCTCCATCCCTAGCAGTGTTCAAGGCCAGGTTGGACAGATGGCCAACATGGCTACAAGGTCTGGTGTGAGGTATCCCTGCTCTTGGCAGGAAGGTTGGAACTGGATGATCTTAAGGTCCTTTCCAACCCTAACTATTCTACGATTCTATGGTTCTGTGATTCTATATTAAATCTACTAACCCAATATTTGTTTTTCTTACAATATGCTACCTTAGTTTCTTTGTTCTTCAAAACAATTCAGTGCTCTTGAAACTGTAGGCATTATAGGCAACCTGAGAATAGTGGAGAAATTCAGAATAGATAAACCACTGAATATGTGTTTCACCATTTGAGTAGAGTCCCTTCTATGTCTTTAACAAGAAGCTCATCTGGGCTCTTTAACTCCAGTTACATTGCTTCAAAAATCACTGATTTGAAAGGCATTTAGAGTAAACTGAAGTGGTGATAAATGCTAGAGTGATATGATTTAAGGGGTCTAATTTAGAAGATCTGGAGAAAAGCTGTTTTTTTCCCAAAATGTCTTCATAGGGATCCTTAGGGGAAATCCTATTACATCTCCTTTCGAGAATCCCAAACTGACTTCATACTTAAGTACTCGTGAAATTTTAAAGAACCTGTATTTATTTAATTCTATTTTGGAATCTCACCTGACAACATTAATGCAAGCATGTTCTAAATTACACTTAGCAGAAAGTATAGCACAAAAAAATTCAGCATTGCATGGCTGATTTTGCAACTAAAGCTGTGAAGATTTTTGTTATACATCATCTGGACACCTGAAGGTTGTCAAGGACTTTCAGACGTTGTTTAAATCTTGTACATGTTTTTTACAGCCAATCAGGGAAAACAGCAATGGAAAGTAATTTTTGCCAACAGTACAGTAAAAGGTTTGTCATGTTGCATTGCTTACTTTTTGTAAGATGATATGAGGTACACATTGGTAGCTTTTAAATGATTTGATGCCAGTTTATTTAGGTCAAAAAATTAGTTTGCTTTCTGATACTCACCCACACAAGTCAAGCAGAATAAGACTTTGTTTATTTTATGGGACCATTAACTATAGAATGGTGATTTACATTTCCTATATTTAATCCTCAGAAGAACAAACAATCTACAGTCAGATCTGTTCAATTATTCTAAATGATTTAAAGGAATGTTGTTACCTCCTGCAAATGAAATATCAATATAAGCATTTCTAAAATATTGAAAAGCTTGGTCCTTTCAGCAGTTTATTATTTTATTTACAAACCTTCTATACTCCCATATTTCATGCATCTATTTGCTTTCTGTTGTTTTTATTAGAAAAGAATGTAGTGCTATCTTTAGCTTAACTTAGCTGAATCTATAAATCTAATAAAAATAGCCATTGACCTCACTGTTGCAGCACCTTTTTCTTCCTGACTGCTATTTTCTTCTCTTCATGATTTCTACAGAAACAGGCAGAAGCAGGGCAGTATAGCCCCTTTTGTCCTTACATCAAGGTTCACCTAAAGCTACATTTTGCTTTCCTCAATACTTTTTTTCCCTGCTCTCAATCAAGAGTAACGACAGCACCACCATGTCTCAGTGAGACCATATCCGCATGATTTTGAGAGAAACCCTCTATCGTGGCATGCAATAAATGAAGCCATTGTGAATTAAAATGACAATTTGTTGTGGGATAGATACTAATGACCAGTTCTGAAGTTTGTGTTAACTTTCACTTTTCCCCCTTGAGCTAACCTACATTTGATGTAGGTTTCATGTGTCAAGTGAGAGCCCTTTTGAGGACGTCTCTTGATCTAAACCAAATTGAGGGAAAAGAGCTAGAGATTCCACAGTATTCCTCTGGGGATGTTATAGACAGAGCTAGTTCTCTCTCTTCCATGAACATGTATATGAATTATATAATAAGAAAAAAGAGAAAAAATACTTAGCAACTCCACATTTCCATGTCTTCTTATCTAAACTACAGCTAGCATCTGAGCATAGTCATGGCCTTGCTCTGTAGATTACAAAAGTCTTTCTCTGTTCACCATGTCAGTCATGTGAGAGACTTCTCTTGTCAGATCAGCATGATCCTTCAGGCATGTTTCATTCAATAAAGGGCAGTGGCTGTGGTTGCTTCTGCTTTTCAAATCAGCATATGAACCTGGACAGTCAGAATAGAAGTCACTGCTTTTTCTGAGAGATTGCCCATGGAGGCTAAAAATGTGTTAGGAGATGATTAATAGGCGCCTTTCAAAGGAATGATGTTTTTACGGTCCACATCTCATAAACCGATCTGCAATTGTCTGCTTTGTCTTATTGCCGAATTGCTTGCCTGCATGAGCAAATTGGCACTTGCCTCAGTAACAACTCCTGCATATTCTTTTTGACTTGAAGTGTGAAATGGAGAGGGGGAAGCTGGCATTTCCTTCACAAAACACATTCACTTAATATACTAGAAAAGGCAAAAAGACCCAGTAACTTCTTTACTGATAGACAAGCTCCAAGAAAGCCAGAATAAAAATCTTTTTTCATTCATTAGCTGTCTATCACTTATGCTTCACTTACAGGTGTCAACCTATGGGTAATTTAGTAGACTTTTCTAGGGATATGACAGGAAAAGAGCTTGATCCACTACAAATCATTAGCTTGGATTCAGAACACAAATGAACCATAACTGCTGGGACTCTCTGCATCCTTCTGTTGCATTTAACTTCATTATCTTTTTTTGTGATAAATTGTAAAGGAATAAATCAAGTTAGCATTTTATTGACTGTCCTGCTGGAAAATCTGTAGGAGCAGGCATGGTTTTAAATTAGTTCTGTGAAAGATTGAACAGGTCAAATCTCTGCAAGGTAAGTTTACATAGCATGCATTGGATTGATACTCAGTAAGTAAAAACTGAATTGTGCTTATTTAGGGGGCGGAGGTTTTATGAGACATGAGTTGTTTCATGAACACTTGGAGTCTAGCTAATATCTATTTGATTTCTTGTCCTCTGAAAGAGATCTTGTGCTACCCAACTCTGTTATGGAATTTTAGAGATTTTTTTTTTTGTGTGTGTTATAGTTTGGCTGCTTTAAGAAGAATGGCTGAATAATTGTGTTGTTCTTTTCTGGGACTAGGGAGGGAACACTTTAGTCTCATTTTAAAAAAATCATTTACACCACTTCAGAAGTGCCAAGGGATTATGGAACACCTACAGATAATTTTTTTGTTTTCTTCAAGTCCTTTTTCCAATGATTAAAAGTATATGATAACAAAGGTTGTTGGCTTTAATGAAATTGTGTTGAACTGTATCAACTGAGAATTTGGTTTACCATCTGGAACAGTCTAGTGTATGTCTAATGTCTCTGTATTTTATTTCATTATTTGGGTTTCTTCCATTATTTCACTTCTATAATGGTAAATTCCTGTGATATGATTTCAATTATTCCATAGAAATTAGAGCTGAGGTACGTCTGCTCTGCTTTCTGGTTGGTTTTATTTTTAACTTTTGCCTAAGGAGAAAGCAAAACTTCAGAAAAGGATCAGCTAAGCTATAGAGAGCTTATCACTGGAGATGGCAGAGACAAAAAATGATGCTTTCTACACTGAAATGATCTTTCTTTAAGTGTTAGGTGTCTTTAAAGATTAGAAAATTTTATTTTCACCGGTTCAGTTCGTAGATATTTAAAATATGATGCTTTTTTTTGTTGAACTCCATGTTTGTTCTTGGTTGTTTTTGTTTTTCTTCAGAAGGTAGAGTCCATTTCCCTGTGACAGTGTGTACAAAGCCATGAGATGGCTAGCAGAGCCACATTACTTAAGCCTCTTCAAAGAATCTTGTATTTATTAAGATGCTCTTAAAAATCCCAACTTTTCTGCATTTTCAGATACATAAATACCTTTAAAAACATGTCTCTTACCTGCCAACTCCTTACTAGGCAAATTTACAGCTTATGTATTTCTGGCTGAATATACTATTTAAAGACATTGATTTAAAATACCGTTTCTATCTTTTTGGGACCATTTACTCATTCCTCAGCATTTCCATTTCCAGAGCAAGGTAAATTGATACCACATGGTTTACCATGTAGGGCTCTACTGGATGTGCTTGAAAAGAAGTTCCTGTTTTATATACACATTAAAGTTTTCACTGTCCCTATTAAGGGTAGAGGTTTGCATTTGATTTCCTCAAAACCACTGATTTGTCTGCTTTTTTTTGTATTATGTTTAAACATAACTTAATGCCATTCTTCACTGTAACACTGGTTGTATTTCAGAGGTCTTATAAAATTGTTGGAAGAAGTTGCATTTGTAAGTATAAATTATTATCGCTAACCTGGAGACACTTCATGGTAATGACTGCGACACTGTTACTTTGAAAGATGTTAGTCAAGTAATGGCATATCTGCCATAGCATTAGAAATTAGTATACTGTATTCAAAAATCAAATGTGCTGAATGTAGTGATTAATTGAATAACGCATAAAGGCAGATTGTATTCCTTAAAATGCTTGAGTCATGCATGCCACGGATGGGACATAGAGGAATTGACTTGAGCACTTTGGTGTTATTCTACTAAGATGACTTCAGTAAGACTGCAGTTTCTGACTTTAGCTTTGAATCCACTGACTCTACCAGTTTTGTAGAACTGTCAATATCACTCTGTAGCAGAAACCATAGTTGTACAGATGCATTTGTCTGTAGAGTTTTTTAGATATGTTCCCCACTTGCCAAGTTAAGAACAAGTTTTCAGAAATTGATTTTTTAGATAAGAAAGAGAATTTATCACTGTTATTAATGGTATTTAAAATATTCTGAGTAGAATTCTCTCAGAGGTATAAAGCAAGCCTGACATTAAATATAGTAGAAATTACATGTTCACCAGCAAGAGGAAAAGGTAGCCTTCCTGCTCACTCAGTACTTCAGAAGATATGATTGCATACTATGGTTTATGTCTATGGACCTACAGTATTGTCTCCCTTTCCTCGGATGATTGTAGGGCACTAGGTTTAATCAGTGTATCTGAGAGCAGAACGAGGTAACAATCCTGCTTATTAGAAAAAGATTTTCCCAATTATTAGAATTTTGGTTAAACATGATCAAGAATTGTACATCCTTTTAGATTAGGAAATATTTTTTTTGGTAATTCTTTTTCTGGTTGATTGCATCCATATTTAAGTGTAAATACAAAGCTGTGGCACAGATCCTTTGTGAAACTGGCTAAGGGTGGAACTAAAGGTGTCACCTTCAAAAACATTATCTTAGAACCTCTACCTTTTGTGGGCAGATGGACAAAGAAGTAAATGGAACCCACTGAAAGATGAATACTTTGAGAGCTGTGGGAAATTCTGCACTTTCACTGTTCAGTGTCCACACAGACATGGTTGGGAGTCATTTACCATCCACTCCTCACCTAAAATGTTTGAATACTACTATGTTTATCATCAGTCAAGAGGTAAAAATAAGTTCTGGGCATTCATTTGTTTGAATGTTTTATCAAGAGCATTTGTCAGTTCACAGGCTGGTCTGAACTAGAAGATTCATTGGGTGAAGACAGGTTATGCTGCAATAAACACCAGAGCTGTGGTGCCATATGACAAAGCATTCAGCTGCAAAATTCTATCAACTCCCATAATAACCACAGCAAGCCACTTCTCCAGTTGTCTCTGCATGACAGTGATTTAAAGATAATGTACAAAAACTACATCAGTTCCCTGATCCAATTCACAGGATAACTGCCCACAAAGTTGTACCAGTCCTAAGGCAGTACAAGCAGAGGGCAGGAATATCTCAGGGTGCTGTAATACCTGAAGACTTCTGTAGTTTAATAGTCTAATCTTTGGTGGCAGTGTTGGAATGAAAGGCTGTCTCACGCTCAGGTCTGCTCAGGGTTGCTTGTGTTTGCAGAAACATGTGATGACCTGAACTAGGGACCTGATGCAGCTCAAAAACCAGGCTTTGTTTGGGTTCTTTTTGAGCTGAATCTACTCCTGTTCTGGCATAGCTCTGATCAGCTTTGGCCAGATTAAGCAGTATCTCTGAGTGTTCAACCGTGACTTGTATCTGCAGAAATCACATTCTGAATTACTGGTTTGGGGAAAAAGAAATGTAGGGTATCATTCCCCAGCAAGTAGTTATTACTAGACAATCAAACACAAGAGATGATGGCCTGTCTGTCAAAGAAATGGCCACATGTTGAAGAGCTGAGGTCCTTCAGTTAGTAGGAACAATGCCAAAACTGTCTCCTGAATAAGGTAATGAAGAGTTTAGCAGCAGTATCAGTGTAATGTATTCCTGCTGTCTGCACTGGGCACAGTGTCCTCCCAGCTGGTTCAGCATAACTGTTTATAAGGCAAGCAGTTATGTAGGTGGAGAATAGAGCTGATTCTGCTAAGCTACTTTTTCCTTTATGTTTAAATTGTTCTTTCCAGTAAACTCACAGCTAAACAGACCAATTCAAAGCTAGTAACCTGAGGCACAGGAGAAGAAAAAGCATCTTTTGGTGACAGATGAGAGGCAGTAAAACTCTCACGCTTGTGATAAGGTGGAGGGAATATACCAGAACTCTGCAGGTCCTCACAAAGGCAGTGACACTCATTTTACCCTTGCTCTAAGAACAGGAAAGGCTTTCTTTTCCACTTTCCTGAGCTGTCAATCCCTGTTCACCTTCATGAACAGTTAATTCACTTGCTAAAATCCATTTTTCATGCATTACCTTATTTGTAAGGGATAGTAAATCCTTTCCTTTATTTACCATGCTTGAAATTTAACTTTCTTTCATAAGGCTGCAGAAAAAAAAGTTATTGTATGAGTCATAAAAAAGAGCATTTGCGACAGTTCAACTTTTGCATTATTTTCTTTTCAGTTTATGAATGTCTGAGCGTTAGCTGACTCAAGTTTATTAAGTATGAAAAAACAGCATTAGGATTTCAATATCATTTGATGTTAAACAATTAACTTAGAAAACTAATCATAAAATATCATATGCATGACATTCAATATATAACTATATTCAATAATAAATATCTTATGGAATTCATATAACTGAAGCCCACACAAGAATAAGGAAGCTGCCAAAAGCAGTATCATATGCAGTTGGCTTAGTCAGCAAGAAACCAACTGGTCCACAGATGCTCTTTTTTTTCTATGAGAAAATATCCTCTTTTGCAAGTTTCCTGTCTGCAAAATGTTTAATATGAACTCTTCTCCTCCTGCAGGCTGTAAATCATTTATTCATCAAACCCTTTTATTTGTAGCAGATGGAAAACTTAGTACAAATTTAAAAACAAAAAAGGGAAAGATTAGACACTTAGGTGAATAGTAAGTCTAATTGCATTATACTGCACTGACTTTTAAAAAAGGCCTTAAGGCATGGGAATCAGCTAATACTCAGATGGGTCTGGGTACTCAGGTGCCTTTTCTCTGTTTGGGTAGCATACACAAGAACAGGCAAGAAGCTGTTTTTTCTAAGAGTACCTGTTCATCATAGGTAAGGATGTCAACACAGTGAATGAAGCCATCATAAAATGTTCCCTTGTATCCAGTGTTCCTTTGCTCCGCCAGTGCCCTTGTCTATTCATGTGGCTGTTTAGCGGTGGTCCTAGCCAGTGCCACAGGTGCTCTGTTTCTGTGCATTTTGTCTTTTTTTCTCTCTCTATTATTTCCCATGCACAGAAACACACATATTCAGGCAAGAAAATGGTAAGACACTAAAATAAACAAGACACGGTATAGTCCCAGTTGCTTTTCTTCCAGCACATGCACACTTATGCTACCTTTGGTTTAGCTACATATCAGTAAACTTTTGTTAACTAACTGTATAACATAACTTGCATTCCTGCTCTTTGTACTTTACATAAAGTGACAAGGGGCAGAAAGACCCTATTCCTACCTGGATCGAGAGAATGGTTCTCAGATTGTTTCCATTACTTCAAAACAAATACCCCTACCATTCATAGAATGGGTAAAAGTCTCATAATATTGCCAATAACATAACTGCTATTCTAGCAACAAGAAAAAAACCACATTCTTTCAATTATATATTTCTATTTACCAAATGCATTAGATAACTACTCACATGTGATGGTGTGACAATAGCTCCTCCTGTAACGCAGTGATACAGGGCAAATAAGCTGAATTTTATTCAATTAGGGTTTAAAATATATCAGAGCAAACACACAAAGGATGCTTTGGACCCCATAATGCTGAGATTTGCCATTCATTACAATAGTATTCTATAAAAATATAATCAGATCATGGGTCTATTTTTTTACAGAGTGATAATACAGGACAGATATGACACAGTTATAGGACAGATATGACACAGCAGTTTACTGGAATGGAAAAAGGAATTTCACAAATTTCAGCAATAGGAGATACCCCAAGAAGTTTGCTTGGTCTATGAATTTTCTGTTATCTTCACTGAACTGTACTGAGTCCTGGAAGCTGGACCAATCATCATTATTGAAATACCGCTTAATGAATTGAAAACCAAGGAAGAGAGGGCATGTTACTTGTACTGTGAATACATACATGTTCCTGTTTCTACCTGGACTTGTGCAAAGTGTTTGACACTGTACTGCATGACCTCCTTGTCTCTAAATTGAAGAAACATCAATTTGATAGATGGACCACTCAGTGGATAAGGAACTGGCTGGATGGCCTCATGCAAAGAGTTGGGGTCAATGGCTCAATGTCCAGCTGGAGACCAGTAACGAGTGGTGTCCCTCAGGGATCTGTGTTGGGACCGGTCTTGT
>JANHGB010032443.1:0-14745 GCA_026283785.1 Coracopsis vasa | reverse complement strand
AACTGTTGGAACAAGTCCAGAGGAGGGCCACGAGGATGATCAGGGGACTGGAGCACCTCCCGTATGAAGATAGGCTGGGAAAGTTGGGACTGTTCAGCCTGGAGAAGAAAAGGCTGCATGGAGACCTCATAGCAGCCTTCCAGTATCTGAAGGGATACTAGAAGTATTTATAAGGATGCTGGGGAGGGACTATTCATTAGGGACTGTAGTGATAGGACAAGGGGTAATGGATTAAATTTTAAACAGGCGAAGTTTAGATTGGATATAAGGAGGAAGTTCTTTACTGTAACGGTGGTGAGGCACTGGAATGGGTTGCCCAGGGAAGTTGTGAATGCTCCATCTTTGGCAGAGTTCAAGGCCAGGTTGGACAGATGGCCAACATGGTGACATTGTCTGGTGTGAGGTGTCCCTGCACATGGCAGGGAGGTTGGAACTGGATGATCTTAAGGTCCTTTCCAACCCTAACTATTCTATGATTCTATGATTCTGTTTCTGTAATCCTCATCCAAATTAAGTAAAGAAGAATTTCGCTATTCACTTCAGAACAGTCCTTTGTTCAAGCCAATGTTACTTCATAATTGAAGCTATGTGTCTGAGTTGTATTACAATCTTTTTTTAATACTAAGGGATCACTCATGCATCTGCTGTTTGGGGGTTGGCTCTTCAGCTGTGTTTTGGCAGAGCATAATGTCAATAGCAAGTAAAAAGATGATGTCATTATGCTAGGATTATCAACTTGGAAGTTAATTGAAGACATTGCTTTCATAGAAAACACAAAGTGATAATCCAAGCCAAAAATTTCATGTCCCTTATCATTAAAACAAAAAAGTGTTCTCAGACCAATGAGACCAGCTGTTCCTATGCATCCAGCTGCTCCCCACACTGACTTGCATATTTTATATATCCCAGAAGGCATTTAAAAACTGCAGCATCACTGTAGAGTTTATTGTGCTATTAACTTAAAAACTGCATCAACACTTGTGTAGTAGTTATGCAAAAATTTACTGTGGATGGGTTATTGTTGCAGGAAAAGAGAGTACTGCGCTCCTTTGCTAATATTCTGGGAGTGATAAATGCAATTTCATTTATTTTTGGTAAGCAAAATATTAATAAAAGTTGTTTGGGTTTTTTTTCACTCATAAGATATTTGCATGGCTTCCATCTGTAACCAGCATTCCCAATGCAACTGCAAAATGAAAGAATTAACACTGAACATAGAATCTTTCCAGCATAACTGGGCATTTAGGCAGAGAAATATAAATAAAAAACCTTTCTTAAATGTCTGGTCAGCCATGCTAGGTAAAGCAGAAGAAAGATTCATGAAAACATGTCTTATCCCCTCTTATTTCTCTTTAGATATTTGAAATCTGTGTGGATGACAACAGAGAATTAGAATCCTGGTTTTCTGCAGACACTGGGTCTGAAAATGCTTGTAGATGAGGAAACAGGAAATGATCGACTTTAAGCCACAAAGAAATGAAGTTTGCGTCTAAAATATTCTGTGGTGGTAAGTAAGTCTCACACCCTCATCAATGAGTGTGGCACTACCATATTCCCAATGCAAACAGGCTCAAGCAAGTTTAAAAAAAGGATGATTTTTTTTTTTATGAGATGTTCCAAACCAATGTTGATTTATTTAAGCACAGTAGATGTTATTTCACCTACAACATCAGGGAAAAGGTACTAGGAACAGCAAAGCATATGTAAAAGGATCATACAGCACTGACTGTAGATGTAGCAATATTCTTGATGATAATAACTTTTGTGTGGTTTTTTTCTAAGATATTTCTTTCCCTTTCCATACTCTTTGGGAAGCATTCATGGTTTAATCATTATAGTTTAAACTTTGTCCTTTGCAGGTACACTATCTGGCTCTCGAAGAAAGACGCACACTAATCTATGTTGTGAACCAAAGGGCAGGACTTAGTCTTGCAGTGCCACCCTGATTAATGACTTGATTGGCATTTCTTTTTGTACTCAGTGGGAGTGGTAGACTTTGAATTGGACAGTGGATTGCCATAAAATGTTGTATTTATTTTATATTTGCAAGAGTGATCACAGACCTGGCTAGCGGCCCTGAGAGAACAGGCCTCTGCAGCAACACCCAAGCGGGTGCACTTTAAACTTGAGAGAGTAGAGTTTTACAGAAATAAATACCTTCATTGCATAACTCTGGACAGGTGTTTTCAGGGGATTTTTTCTTTCTTTTATGAATAGATATGGAGAGAATTCAAAGTTCACTATTAATGTTTCTATAGTCCCAACTGGGCTGTGCTTCAGCTTCTTTCACTCTTTCTTTCTTTTGTTGGCTTTTGCTGTTGTGTAGCACTTCTTTAGAAACTAGCAAACCTTTAGCACTTCTTTAGTCTAGCAAATATATTAAAACATAGCAATGCATGTGTGGAAAGTAAATGTTTCTCTTATTAAACTCAAAACTCATGCTCAGAATCCTAAGTTTTAAATAGTGTAACTTTTGAACTTACAGAATTTATGGCAGGTAAATATTACCATTATTATTAGTGTGGGTGTGATTTATTGTTCATCACCAGCATAGCTACTACACAACTACCTGTGCAACCTCCAGCATAAGGTATTGTACAATCATGCCATCCCTGCATGAAGCATACACATTTTGTATTACATGTTGTCTGTGGGCCCCTTTGAACTTAGGGTCTAGGGCATGAGTCATTTGAGCTTCTGCTTGAGGCTGTCTCCATGAACTGGTCACTTCATCTCCTGATACTATAGGGAACATGCTATCAGGTCCTAGCAGTAACATGGTAAGAGTGATCCAGTGGTTCATGCTCTACTTCTCTTTCTACAGGGACAAAACAAATTGGGTAGGGGGGAAATATGTGACAGGCAAGATACTGGTATCAAGTAGCACTATACATCTAAAAGTATTCTCAGTACCAACATCAGGTGTCAATGTTGCTCTGGCATTCACAATTCAGCACTTATGCCCTATGCTGTCCTACATGACCTGCTGCAGGTGAACCTGATGCAACCCTTCCTTCCTTTATTTCTCTGGCTCCTGGTCAAATAACCTGCTGGTATTTTTCCTTTCCCAGGGAAAAACTGGTGAATGTAGCAGGCTTAGTCTGGGGCTGTAGGGGAGGCACTAGTGAAGGCAGGTCTATACTAAGGTGGGAAGCCTTTCATCTAGCCAGAATCAATTAGGTCCAGATGGCTCCTGCAGATCACATTAGCAAGGAAATGGGATAATAGCCAGTGTAGAAAAAAATACTGCCCCACCTTACACAAACACGCTCTGAATTTCTGTTTTCTAAAGTGTCAATAGGAGTGTGATGGCACTATAATCCTGATGATTTTGGCATCTGCCTCATGTAAGATTTGACACTACTGCCATCAGAAAATTTCCCTCTGTTGTATATTCTGGGTCAGCAATGGACCATGCAGGCACAATCCAGTAGTAAACAACTGCTTTCTAATCAATCCACGAGGCTACAGCTAAATTTTTAAGGAACATTTAATAGGAATCTAAACTGGAGCTGAATTCTAAATTCTGGTCTGCCAGAAACTGATGAATAAAAGAGAAAGGAGAGATGCAATTCAGAAAATATTTTATTGAGTACAATGCCATTTAATTGTAGACTTTTGTCAAAGGTCTACTTTATAAAACACAACCAACCTCTCTGAGGTTGAATACAGCTTGGGCAGGTGCACAAGGAGTGGGAGAGACAGGGGCAGCATCTTCAACTTTTCATGCAAGCAGCATAATATAGGATATTTGCATCCAGATGGTACCTTGTTATTGTGCCCAAGTATGCACCATCTCACCAGAAAAAAAAAATTAATGAATCTACATTTGAATTTTATAAAGGACTGTAACAATCAGTTACAAGTTCAAATTTACAGGGTGCTGCCACTGCACATTCAACAGCTAAACTCAAGATCATAAAATGAGAATTGGGTGCTCAGAATGAAAGTACCATATAATGCCTTGTGTGGAAACAGGATTAACTCTAAACTCCAGACACTGATGGCTAACAAGACATCATAACTACTGTAGACAAGAAGAACTGTAATTTTTACCTGTGTACTAACATCTACTTTCCATTTTTAGCAGAGGGAAGATGATAAAAGTTCCTGGAGTTCGGGTTAATCCCAGAACACATAAGTCTAATCAAGACTTGGCATCATGGTTCTTGGAAGGAGATTAAATGAAGAGTAAACCATGGGCAATTTTCAGTCACATGAAGCCCCTGCTCAACTCATAGAAAAGAGCCTTAAATGGAGTAAAGTGTGGTGATATTTGTATGAATGAAGTTGCTGCTTATTAGAATGTAGACCAACTGATTTTTATGCATAAGTGTTCATTTTCAGTGATGGCAAAGCATAAATGTGATATAAAATGAGGGAACAGTCATAAGCAACCTTGAAAATGTCCCTATATTGCTTAAATTCTTCTCTCAACCCTCCTTCTTCATGAAGTGTGTATAAATTCAGAGACTGTAGGAAGTATTCAGGTTGATCATATTTCTGCAGGTAACTCTCCAGGATTTTATGAGCTGGTCCCCACCAGAATCTTTAAAAATCTGCCATAAAACCTGCACCGCACTGCTGAAGAATTTGAGAAGCACTTGTTACAACAGTAAATACAAAGGTAAGTACAGCAGTTAATATGTCATATTAAACAGAGACTTCCATTGTCCTTCGGGTGTGCATGTCCCAACACGTGTTAAGTACCACCACTTTATCAGGAAATAATTTTGTAAAGCAGAATGGAACAATTTGCCAACTACAACAATATTTTCAAATGAAAAAGAAATTATTAAACCAAATTTTAAAGCAAGAGAAATGGAAATGTAAAGTTTAGCATATTCATTAGCAATTAGAGGAAAAAGTCCAGAACAGTCCAGAAAGGCCAAAGTATTCAAATAATTATGAAGGGCTCTGTTGAAATGAATTTCTTATTTATTATAAAGACAATGCATTTTCAAGAAAGCGTCTTCTGCAGTGAAATAATTTAGTTTCTTTATATAGACACATCATACACAATGTTAACAACCATGAAAAACAATACAAAATGCTTTCAAATTTAACAAGTAGAAAAATATAACTAGTATATATGGCAATTGTGAATCTAATACTGTACAGAAGTATTTATGGATTTTACAAATAAATTATAGCTTAAATGCCCTTTTTAGAATTTCTAACTGTACACTGGAACATAAGTTCTGAAGCTACCACTAACTTGCCACAAATGAGTGCCAGTCAAATGTTCTGCCCACAAGCTCAAAAAATTTCTTGTTGGGTTCATGGAAATATTCATGCAGTTTCTCAAGTAACCAGGTATCTACTTGTGGGTGTGCTCTTCCTTTTGACTCGTGCAAACAACGCTCTCTACCACTGTCCCTTAAGCAATAGAAACCCTTGGTTTTATTGAAATAAAAGTTTGAAGCATTTATCTGTGGTGATAACTTCAAAAATCTCTCTACTTTCTCTATTTCTGGGAAGGGATCTTTAATTAGTTTATCCCCATCTACAATGTGGATATGATCAAGAGGAAAATACTTCAGCCAGTTTTGCATGTGAATGTAGTATAAGCTTCTGTTTATTGCCTTGTAGCCCACATTAAGTTCACCATCTTTAATCAGGAATTGTTCAATGGATGGATACGGCTTGTGCTTCTGCATGTGGTTATAGAACACTTGGGTGTAATCTGATAGTACTCTCTCACTTGGGTCTCTCAAAATAAGGAGTAGTCTCATTGACTGGTTCATGTTATAAACTCTTTCAGGCACTTTAGGTGATGTAAAATATGCTGGAGTTTTTTCCACTGTGATCTGATGGGGATAAGAGAACGGCATCTGATTAATATACCACTGCAATCCATTTCTGTAATGATCTTCCCAGTCAAAGAAGTGAACTTCACTCTCTGCTGCTGCAATATCTGGATGGAGACTTAACATCTCTAACAAAGCTCTTGTTCCACCTTTTCTCACTCCAATAATGATAGTATGTGGCAGCTGCCGGCATGATCCATTGGAATGAATATTTTCCTTGAAGTCATTTTTTTGAGATGTTTTCTTTAAAAGCTCTCTCTGAACAGACTGAGAAGAAGTCTCTGCCTTCGAATTTATAGCCGGTCTGGAAGGCACTACCTGAGGTTGAACAATAAGCAACACAGCTCCCAGCAGAAAAGCTGCCATGACAGTTCTTAGTCTGGTTTCTTAGCCTGGTTTCACTCAAGTAGGTAATGGGGCATAGAGCGATTTCCACCGAGAACAACCTTTAAAAGTTGTTTTTGTTTTGCTGAGTGAACGCGTATTTCTCAAACAGAAACTCTGCTGAAAGAGGAAGAAAAGAAGCACATTATTATATACTCAGATGTATCTGCACTAAAGCCACACTGCAAGTATCTTTTGCTTTCCACAACTGTACAAACTTGTTTAGCTTTCCCAAATCTAGGCTCAAAGATCTTTCGGTATAATGAAATTCTTTAAAAGACAGGCACATGCAATAACACCATCAGAAAATTATTTCCAGACATCAAAAGACATGAAGATTCTGAATCTTTGTCTTGCCCCCAAGATTCATCCAGAGTATTATTTTTTATTATTTTTTAAAAAATCTCATTTCATCTGAATTGAAGCACAATCACAAGAGAATTAAGTGCCTTTTTTTTATCTGCAAGAGTAGGTTTACTGTGGGGGAAAAAAAGGAAAAGGTATGGACTGGACCCAAATGGTATTCCTAAAAGCTGAGGGTCTTGTAGGAAGTCTGGGAACCATAGCCTCCTAAAAGGACTATGTGACAGCAACCTTAGAAGTAAAGCCTTCTGGAAGAAAGGCTCAAGCAAAATAGAGCTGCTCAACCATAGGAAGGCAATGTTCTCCTAGGAAGAAGTTAGGAAGAGGTCTAGGTGAGTAAGAGACCAAGGAAAAGCTGAACTTTTGTGTCGTTTTTTAAGTGAAGTTAACATTTGATTTGTGTTTAGGGTTTCCAAGGACAGAGTCAGGTGGTATGCACTCTGGCCCTGCAAAAAGGCAAGCTAATGAAACCATAGACTATAGAATGACTGCATCAACAAAATGATAAAAGAGCTGTGGTCCAGTCATGATATTCAGGAAAGAAAATACACAATGGATACTTCTGAAGGTCATTTCAAGTCAGCCAGAAAGCTGCTGTGATGTAAACAGCTAACTTCACACTTTATCAAACGACTACTAAATACCACCAATGAACTCCATTAAAGGTCAGGGCTTTTTTAATGCAGCGTTTGAAGTGAAATTTTAATGGCCTTACACATAGTATAGGTGTAAGATTGAGCAGGCAGGGTATACATCCCCTTAAATTAAGATGCCTTCTGAAGACTTTATAACCTCAGTGGAGGGCAGGTGTAAGTGTGATTTTGGTATTGTCCGACTCCATTTAGAAGTGGAAGCCACGATGGCAGAGCACCTGACTGCTTTGCCTTAGTAGTACTTAGTAGTACTTAAGTAGTACTGTAATTATGAATTTAAGCTTGGAACAGCACGTACTATACCAGCTAACAAGGGCTGAAATATGAAATTACATACGAACAACCTGAGGAAATGCAAGGGCTAGGTTTTGGAAATTCTCCAGAGAATCTGAAAAGAAACTAATGACTTTTCCACAATAAGCTAAGTTCCAGTGTGACAAGGACTAATGATGTGTTTCTAAGTGATCTAGAAAGTTCTGTTTGATAGCTTTGTATTCACAGAGGTCATGCCTTCATCCTGACTGGGGCAGGTCTGCTTCCTGATGTTTATTACAGATTATTGCTTTTATGCTTGCCTTTTTTTCTAATCACTTTTATAGGGCTACAAGGCAGTGATATTATTAGGAAGCAGAAATCAAACCTGAGAGAAAGAAGCAAAGTGTTACCACACATGTGAAGTCAAGAGAGTGTGTGCTTACCTATATGCCTGCAGGCTTTGGGCTCATGGGCATGCCCTGTCTTAGGAAGAAGGTAATTCCCTGGGCTGCTTTATAACGTCTGATGTGAGGCAACTTTGCAGAGGAATTTGTTGTTCTTCCATTTTCTGTCACTGTTAAGTTCTATCTGGCTGAAAGAGCTCCATTTTGGCTGCCGTCATTAATCTGCTCTCTCCCTGTCCTCATCATTCCTGTTAATCTTAGCTTAATCTACTTCAGTTTTAACAAGAAATAATCTTAATTGTTAGCC
Organism: Coracopsis vasa; assembly: GCA_026283785.1. Lineage (NCBI taxonomy): Eukaryota > Metazoa > Chordata > Aves > Psittaciformes > Psittacidae > Coracopsis > Coracopsis vasa. The sequence goes on along the minus strand of JANHGB010032443.1, from coordinate 6,569 downwards.
CCACACTGGGGATGTTGGTGGGGGGACACTGGGTGATATGATTCACTTGAAGTAAATGTGTGGTGGATGATCCCACTGATCTATGTTGCCACCATGTTCAGCAGAAATGTGAGCAAATGGTACAGCACCAGCCAGATGGGATCAGGGACTTATGGTCAGTTTAATATGCAACAGCAACAAAACATTAACACATGCTGAATTTTAAGGTCACAGATTAAAGTAATAGCCACTTACTTCAGAGTATATTTTAAGAGTCACTATTTCCATAAATAGTAAGCCTGAGTTGTTGTCTTAACACCTTACTGGAGAAGCATAATAGGATTCCACTGAGGAACAGGTTGTACTGTTGTTGAAATGAGTTAAAGCCTAATGGCAGGAACCCTTATTTCTTAGTAGTCAGATTGAAATACGCTATGCTAATAGCCAAGTTCTGCAAGAGGCTGTCTGTGGAAAGATTAATTTTTAGCTGCTGGTCTCCAATATTAGTGACAACACCTTGCTGGGATTATTATTTTTTAATAAATTATATATACCAATTTACTGGGACTGTTCATTTTTAATTCATAGTTTGCATAATACTCAGTGGCCAACTTTTTTTTATTCAAGCCTTCCTATGGCTTAGTATAGCATGGGATTGTTTGGGGGGAAACGAAAGACACAGCAAGGCGCCTCTTAACTGTAGCTCTACTCCTGTTTTGGCTGGCATTACTCTTTGAAATCAGACTTGTGGGATATTACAGGCATGCTGCCTAGGGCCTCACCTCAGATAGCTTTCTGAGCCTCAGTGGAGCTCTGCCTCAGTGTCTTCCCATTCTTAACTCAGAGAATTTTGGGAGATAGCTTTTTCTAAATAAACAAAAGCAACTGTTTTCTGGTGCAGCATGAGACCTCAGAATAACATGGGAGTATCTTCTGCTTCAGACATACAGAATTTCATTGTTCCTCCCTGACTATTTGTTCAGGTGTATATCTGGTGTTCTTATAGTGCAGAACACTGCCACAGTATCTGCAGCATTTACTGCCTTTATCTACACCCAGTGAACCATATCAGTAATGATGCCATTTAAAGTACCTATGTTATTGCTGGTTTGCTTATAAGCAGTAAAGCTTTGTCTGTCTTTTCTTTCCATTCTCTTTTGTTTCTCTTGGACTGCGTAAGTTTGATATCTATCTGTACCAATTATTTTTCTTGTGTTAGACTAATGCAACACAATGGACATGAGTGTGCCTCTAAATTCAGCACAAAGCATATGTTGCGTGGGCAAAGTGATGTCCAGGAATAAAACAGTACATAAATTGGTTGTCATTCAGCTTTCTTCTCTTATGTTCTCTTTAATGCTTTATGCAGATCTGCAGTTTGATGGCTAGAATTACAGCAGTCTATATAAAATGATGCAAACATGTTTCATAGCTTCATAATTTGTGGGTCCGAAAAACTGTTTCAACAATAATAAGCATGCACTGAAGAGTTTTAGCAGCCCCTCTGCCAAATTACTTTTCTGCTTTCAGAATGCGCTTTACTGCCTCCACAAGTCATGCAGAGCATACATGACTTCAGTCAATGACTTTGTATTCCAGATTAGTACAAAAATTTAACTGACAGTCATTACTATTGTATTTGCTACAAGTAAACGAGCAAGTTGATAAAAGAAACGCAGTTTATGTTAAACCCTGCTTCGAAGATTATAGCAAGACTTTTCAAAAAGCCTGATTGCTTTTGCTTAATCTTTTCTTCAGTTTTCTCCAATTAATTAGCAAAATGTGCCATACTGTTTACTCAACGAGATTCAATGTGGATATTGCCAATCAAATCAGCTTTCGTATCCTTTCAGAAGTAACAGTAACTTGGAAATAAATGGAAGCTTTCCTTAGTAAATGGAGTATGAGAGCCAAAGCTGCCATATTTCACTGACTTTTAAGCGTATTACAGTGCTCTTTGAAAGATGTGTCAGTATTTTATTATTTCTGACTATCTCTTACCACATTACCAAGGTATGCCTTGGTATGTCTATCCGCATGGCCTAAATTACCCAGATTATTACTATTAATAAAATGTAGGTTTTGGCCAGACCTCATTTTTGCTGGGGGTGGAATGGAGCTGGATTTAGCTCTGAACTTTCCTAAGAACCTTCAAGTTAGCTGCCAAATCAGGTAGGAGGGAATGCAAGGAGTGTCTGTAGTGTCAGACAGGGTCTGCTGGCAAATCTGACTGGTGGATAGTTCACAAAAAAAGGCCACGAAGAGGTTCAGCAGAGCTTATGGGACACAGTCACCACCAGGACAGTGACTAGGAGAGGGAAGACTACATCCTTTCCATGAAACATGCAGGTGATTCCACCTTCATTAAAGAGTTGTGGTTTTATGGTTCTCTAGGGACCAAGGATGAACAGGTTAAGTTTCAGATGTCCTCACTTTGTCTCCTCACAGAACAGAAGCCCTTCACTGGCGAGATCTTTGCACAGGCTTCTAAAAAACCATAGTCTGGCCTGAATGAGAACCATGGATCAATTGCTAAAGTCAGTCTCTAGAGGGAGATTAGAGCTGAAAATCTGAGGGAAACATTCTGTTCTTATAAAGTATATTTAGTTTTGCAGTTGTGATAGAACCTCAGGACAGTTTGTGGACTCATTCTCTTTCCGCATATTTGGGCATACAATACTGCAAACTATAAGAGTTAATACTGCTGTGCAGTACCACCCACACATCTGCTATGCTGGCTTCTTATACTGGATAAATAAATAAAATCCGTAACTGAGCTAACTGTTGTCTATGAACAACTTCTTAAACTGATGGAAAGTCAGTGATTTGAACATTTGTATTCAGTGATGTGTTTAAAAAAACTGAACTAGATCAATTGTAGTGTGCTTGAAATTCTTCAGGCACTCATTGATATGAACAGTATATATTCCTATCCTCCAATAATAGATGGTGTCTGCCATAGCATATATTCCTTAGTTTTTTATATGAGCTTTTTCGAGTGACACACTGTATCCAGTTAGAATAAAACTCTCTAGTATCACCATCACTTGAAGTTCAGTAAAAAGCAGCAAAGGAAAGGGAGCAATTTTTTATTTTTTTTAATCTAATCTAGTTTATGAAACATTTTCTTCCTTGGAAACGTATTCTGCATTTTGCTATTTTTAACTATTAAACTGTCTCACAATGCCCTCTTCATGAAGGAATGCTTCCCACACTTCCCCCCACACACTGTTTAACCACATTTTAACAAAAGTTTTAAACAACATGTGCCAATGAAATGCTTGAATTCTAGTTTCCAGTAATTAACAAGTAATTGCCTACCTAAGCAAGTTCTACAGAGACAAGTGTACTAAATTAAACAGAACTATATACTACTGCAGCCAAAGATCTCTAGGGGCATAAACTATTGATCACCTCACGATATAAAAAAGCCATCTGTGCGTTAAGAGGGAAGGTGAAAAGATAAGTAACCATATGGACTTGCATTACAGTGCTTAAATGATATAGTCTAGGTACATTTCCCAAATTATATTAAGAATGGTGCACAACTAGTAGAGATCAAACCATGGCTTTAACTTTTATAGTAAGCATGTTAAGAAATCTAATCATGATTTCAGTGCTGTTAAGATGACAGATTGCCTCTCAGCTCTAAGACTTCAGAAATATACTTTAAAAAGTCCCTAAATTTTGGTTAGGGGAACTTAACGAGCTGAGAAAGGCTGACTTTGTAGAAAGTATTTTTGGCTGAAATCTGCTATATTTCTGCTCTGCACCTGCAGTGATAAATACAGTATATACAAATTAGGTAGGTCACCAGTTTATGACTACTAAAGAAGTTCAGCTCCAGCGTGAGCAATAAAGTAGCAAATTTATAATAGACTGTAGTTATATATAACATACACTCTTTTTCTTAAGGTCAGAAGCGACCATTGCGGTCTTTCATGCCAAGAGATCATAAATTTTTTTTTAAGAGAGAATACCCTAGATTTCAGAAAACCTCTTGCAGGTAAAAATAAAATGGGACATTAGAGCAGAATAAAAATAAACTTGAAAAGCTCAAGATGCAAAGAAGTATTTGCACTGGAATCCCCTCTGCCACCTTCTAGCAATCTTATAATCCCTATAAGGGCCCTCCTTTTAAATAAAGCAAAAGGGTACACTCTACCACTGCCTTCTCTACACCCCATAAACCCAAATGTTCAATTCAAAACCCAGAAATTACTCCCCATCCCATTTCCCAAGCAAAATGGGTCACATTTTAATTAGAAAATAAAAACCTACTGCACAGTTAATAGAGTTGTTTCTTAATTCATCAAAGCTGTCACCAAGAAAACAACCTGTGTGAAAGGATGGCTCTTTCATGTCTTGCTCTCTCTCTGTACAAAGGCTCACCTTAACTGGATGTATTGAAAAAGGGAGCATAGCAGATTAAGCAATTCCATTCTCATTTCCTCTGCCAAGCTATTTCTTACCACTCTGTAGCTGTGAGTTCCATTTCAAATACAAGGCAGACGTTTAAAAACAAAAAACCCCAAAACCTCCAAATAATCTTTTAGTTCATATTCCAAGCTGATGTCTGTGTCTTCCACTCTCCTTCCTTCAAGATAATACTGGAGCAGAGTGTTCACTGGTGAGGTCGTCACTGTATTAGACTTAGCTAAACCAATCAATTTACTAAGTGAGGCACTACATGGTGACCTGGAGGGAACCCCCATGCTCTGGAGTGAGAAGTGAGGTGACCCAGCAGGATCTTCTATTTTGGACTGCCCGGGCATATTTTTAATTTTCTTTTTCTAACTATCAAAACTTTTCATGGAAATCCATCATCTTTGACATATTTTTGGGCTCTGAGAGCTTCTTGGCTCTGGGTGGCATTTCTAGAAGAGGGAAGTGAGATATCCCACGCTAGTCAGACTAATAAAAACATTTCTGGTTTCCCCTAATGAAAAGCATGAGTTACATGTATCTATACATACATATGTATAGATGTGTATTTAAAACCTGTTTTCCACCCACCCTGTTTTCCTGTAACGTCTGTAGAAGAATATGGCCAATTCAGAATAAGCAAGATAGCATCCTGACAAGGAGGGGACACGGACAGGGACCTGGCAATGCTGGGGTCAGAATTTGCTACGTCAAATTAGTGCCTCCCCACTGCAGCAGCTGATTTTCCTTTAGATGCATAATCTTGCTGCTGACCTACTAGAGGCATTCATTTGGCTATGAAATAGCAAAACCCTCTGCATTTTCCAAAAAGGTAAAAAACCCCATCAAAACCAGCAGGGTGGGTACTGAAAGGGTGGATGTGCAGGAGACAGCTAAAGCTGATGTCAGTAACTGCGCTCGTACTGATAGGTGCTCATGTCTGAGCAATGTGGGAAATGCACTTGTTCGAGAGCATAAGAAATGCTGGCAGATGTAAATTGTAATAGTCATTATAGTTATACATTAAGGCAACACACAGGCATACCCAAATTGAACCTGTTCTACTAACATTCCACTTGCCATATCTACTGCAAAAGCTCTCAGTGGGAGTGTGCAATGAATGGGTCTCTCACACCAGAAGGATGATCCCTGCAGACACTCCATCCCTATGCCATTCAGACGTGCTATTCGTAGGACTTCCCAGATAGTTTTTCCTCCCCAGGATCCAAAGAGGTACAGTCTTGGAATAGGGAAAGCCCTCAACCTACTGCACTAACACAGTGACAAAGCGAGTCATATATTTTAACTCCCAGCCAGCTGAAGTGATTGAAATGCCTGTACTTAGCTAGGTACCTTTTCCTGATCTTCAGAATGGCTGCAAGACAAGACCAAACCAGAATTCTTCCAGTTGGAGACTGGCACCCCTCCCTCCTGGTATCTTTCTGACCCAGAAAATCTGAACCTCCGACAGCCTTATCTATGGAAAGCACCCCGAGAACCGCAGTAACCAAGCCTTCCCTGTACTATTCCTGGGAGCCAGTCCTTCAAAACAGAAGTGAACTAGAGTTCAGGCTTTGTGCTTTCCTGCCAGCCCCCAGAGACCACCTTGCCCTCCAGCCCTGTGCATCTTGCCAGGTTCTAGCCCACCACGCTGCACCCAGCCGTCTCCAGCGTTCAGCGAGGGAATGGATCAAAGATGCTCAGAGGAGCTTTTGCAAGTTGCTCTGCTGTCGGGCAGGAGCCCTGAACTCTGTCACTCTGCTTCCACCCCCTGCCATGCTGCCGTTACATGCCCTTGTTATTTAGCCACAGGGAAAACCAGGAGGTAAAGGAATAAAGTGCCCAGGGGCCAAAGGTGGACAGACCTGCAATCCAGGTGCTGCCGACCACTTTTTTCTCTCCTTCCTTTCCTCCCTTCCTTCTCTCCATCCCCGACAGCGATGCCTCCCCGAGCCTGACTCGGTACGGAGGGTGCGGGGCAGGAGCCGCACGTCCCTCCAGGGGGAGGACGGGCTGTGCGCGGCCGGTCAGACGCGCTCCTCAGCCCCGGAGCGGCGCTCGCCTCCCGCGTGCGCGGAACTCCCACCTGCTCGAAGCAGGTTGCCGTGCGGAGGGCTCGGGCGGCAGCCTCGGTGCACTCCCGGGGGTGTCCCAGCAGACCCCCG
>JANHGB010032439.1:0-19093 GCA_026283785.1 Coracopsis vasa | reverse complement strand
CCCATCCAACCTGGCCTTGAACACTGCCAGGGATGGGGCAGCCACAGCTTCTCTGAGCACCCTGTGCCAGCGCCTCACCACCCTCACAGGGAAGAATTTCTTCCTAATGTCTGATCTAAATCTCCCCTCTGTCAGTTTAAAACCATTCTCCCTTGTCCTGTCACTACATGCCCTTGTAAGATGTTGGGTCCAGGTTAAAAGCATTTACAGCAGGGAATTACCTTGCAAAGGTGCACTCAGTGTTATCACACAGCTCATGGTCTCATTTATGTGGTAAAACTCAGACTTACAGTGATAGTAAATTATACAGTCTATCGCCTATTAGCAGTGATAAGCAGTGACTTCTCTACAATTACATATTTAGTAGTTTGGCTAAATGAAGATCCTCAGTTCACTCCAAATTTCTCTCAGCATTAATTATGAATGACTGAGTCATTCTCTGAAAGTTTCAATGGCTATATCAATGTCATTTCTTGTCATTTCTTATCATTTCTTATGTTATTTCTTAGTAGAGTTATCAACTTTTTGTTAGTACCCTACCATTATGAACAAAATTGAATTTTAGTTATCTCACTATATGGGGGCTTATTTCTGACTTTCTCTTGACTTTTGTGCATCTGGTTCCTTGAAATGTGATCTTACATTTTCTGAAAATGCTTGAGAAAGGACACAGTGACCACTCTCCCCTCCATCACACTCAGGAAATTATGATCTTGCACACGTAACATCTCTTGCTTTTCAGCATTCTTCTCTACCAGCTGCATTTGCTCTTTGACTTCACATATACCTGCATCATGAAAACCTGATTCTAGTCCTCCACATTAAAGCTGCCACTAACCAGTTTGGAAGGATTGTCCTGCTGATGGCCTCACCATCCACTGCAATCAACTGATTTAAGACCTGACAGAACAGTTCTGAAAATAAATAGAATAGCTGGCACCCTTCTTCTGCATCCTCCTCTGCAATCATTTTCTCTGGACCTACCCAAGGCAATCAGAAGACATATTTCTTTTAATTGTAATCTCTATGTTCTGCATCTCTATTACCACTTTTTATATTTCCTAAGCTGCAACACACTGGACAGAAAGTCTTCCTGCGTTCTCTGCTTTTTATGTGTTTTGTTCCAGGAGCCAGTTTTCTTTCTCCTGGTCAGTCTGTCTCTGTCCTGCTGCCCAATTTCCTTTAGTTTGACCCTGTGAACTTGTTCTGCACTAATAACACTGTTTTGATCCTTTTCCTAGACAGTTCAGCTGCCCTTGACATTTAAAGAAATTTCTGTTTCTTTCAACAGCTTCTCCTGTATGCTGGAATCATTTGCCCCATAAATGTTTCTGTCTCTCATTAAACAATCTTTTATATCTCCAAACGTACATGTGGATGCCAGAGCATGTGACTGTAAGGCACATCTATTCCCCCTTCTGTTCCTTAGGTTCAGATAAAAACACAGTCACACTTCTTCCAGGATCACAGTATATCAAAGATTTCTATCAGCTGCTACAGTGTTTTAGGTATTATTAGTACCAGCAATGTCTGATTTGTCTTTCCCCTCCCCAGTCAATGCTTTATTCAGTATTTATTAGTACTGTTATGCTTGAGTAATGTATGTATGGAAATTCAGCTTTCTTAGTGAAGTTGCTGTCTTGTGGCTTTTTATCACCTCATGGCTGCTTCTCTTCTCTTTTTAAAGCTCTTGTTTTATTTTTCTTTCAGTAATGCTTTCTTCCTGCTGTCAATCTCACCTGACTGCTGTTATCACACTGTTCTTTACTCCGTAAGTGGTAATAAAAAGAGAGTGCCCACATTTGTAATGTCCAGTGGTACTCTATTGAGAGAATTACCTGCAGATATCCTTCAATTGCCATTAACATCCGAGCCCCAAGCAAAGAAACTATCTCTTTGATGCTTTCCCCAAATCTCTTTTACCTTTTAAGATCAGTGCTTGTCTCTGCCAGCTCCATGTCTTGCTCAACAAGGATAAATTTGAGAGGCCAGAAAGTAAGAATCTAATGAATTTCTCTATACTGGTAAGATAATGAAAAACTGCACTGCACCCTGTGCCACCTCACAACTGCTGTCTATATTCCATGGAGGCCCATTCTCTCTTAAGAGTGAAAGATTCCCAACCATTTATATTTTAAACCAGTTGCTGAGAAAAACGTTTTGATACTTTTACAAAGCACTGAAGGCTGAGCGTAAGACAAACTGCAGAAGAACATCTCCCCTGCAACAATAAAACAGAGTTTGTGCTATTCAGGACCTTGAACACTGCAACCAGAACCAAAGGGTGAAGCCAATGCACAATGTTACTGATTGATGACAGCCCCTAGGACAAACAGAATAAAGGGAGAGGAGGGAAAAAAATCCCCAAAGATCGCTTTCTTTTTCAGCTATTTGTGCATGAGCTATTCTGCCTACCCTGTAATTTCTATGACCTCCAAGCCTCCCTAGGATTATGAATACCTATTGTTGACTTAATTGGCAGAATAACAAGAAACATCTGCCAAACAAACCCAGCTTCTTAACCTCTGCTGGTCTTGGACAAATGATGACTGTAAGGGAAAGAATACTGCATTTTGTCTCTACGAACAAGCCTGGACCAGAGGCTTTCATAGTTCAGGGAGCCATTTCCAGTGTATATCAGAGAACCAATACACAACAGAGATTTCACAAAGGCTGTTGTCTTTTCAGGTGCCCATCTCTCATGGCCCATGGGATATATCCGTAATACTAATGCTATACTAACATATCCGTACTTATGCCCTCCAGAAACTCCTCTCCCAATTTAGACTTGTGTCCAGCATTGCACCATTCCAGGTGCAGACTACGGCATTTGCTGTTGTTCAATTTCATGCCACTGGAGATTGCCCAGTGCTCCAGATCCCTCTGCAAGGCCTCCTGTCCCTCAAGAGAGTCAACAGCACCTCCCCGTTTAGTATCATCACCAAATTTACTAATCTTGCATTCAACTCCTGCCTCCAGTTCACTGATAAAAGGATTGAACAGAAGTGGCCCTGGAACTCAGCCCTGAGGAACAGCGCCGGTAAGTGGTCACCAGCCAGATGCAGCCTTGCTCACTGCAACCCTTTGAGCCCTGCCTTTCAGCCAGTTCTTCACGCAGTGCTAGTCCACATAATAAAAGAAGCAACTCACAACAGAGCTTTATGGATCATATCCCTCCACTGATATTGATTAATGGATTAAATCCTTCTAATTGATTAATTCCTTCTAAACCAAAAGGACTGTGTATATGGAACTCTAAGCATGTCCCGTTGCACAAGATCTCCTTTATCATATAATATATGGAGGGCATGTGCCCACATTATACATGCTTGAGACAAATTAAAGGTACTCAAGAAAAAGATGCCAAAGAAACTTGGGTGGAGGTGAGGGTAATAAGCTCTAATACACAGGATTAGAAAATAAAATGTGGAAAAAAGCATCAATTTAAACTTACCTGCTTGTTTGCACAGAAAAAATAGATCTCAGCATCATATAGATAGCATAACCAAAATACACAACATATATATGGCTTAAACCCACCTCTTAGGTCTATGAAGTAGGAGTATAGTGGAAAGAAGTATTGGTTAGATATATACTTTCTCATTTTTGTTAAATACATGCAATAGGATTAGAAAATACAATTTATGTCATACCCTGCATGGTGAATGGTCACATAAGAGCATTATGTCTTCTGGTGAATGTAGCAATGTCTTAATAATTTGCCTTTTTTCCTATTACATAGCTCTCTTACAACTACATAGATGTGAAGGCATTCAATCCATTCAAACACCTTGATGGTTATTATAGGCTGAATGTTACCAGTGGGAGAGCACCACTGGTAAGTGAACTTTATATCCATTATACCTTAAAGTTCAGGACAAAATTGTTTTCTCTGTCAGCATGCCTCAGTCATTACATTTCAGAGTTGAAGCATTTAGGAAAGACTGGAAATATGAGACCTGTGGAAGAAGCCAATGTATAATCAAGAGTCATAAGTCTTTCAAAGGCTGTGTGAGCTGTACACCAATTACATCTGCACCCAGAAGTAACTCCTGAATTGAGTATAATCACATTCCTGCCTGGATTGGTGTCTCTGGCCTATAGGCATTGCTAGCTAAGTAGCTAAAAGCAGCAATGAAGTGGAAATCAGCTATTATCCCAGTATAACGAGCAAATCAATATGCAGTCATTCCTCCCCACAGTGGTAGTTCAAATGCCCTGGTCACTGGGGGTAGGATATATTTCTTTTTATAAGACAGGAGGTGGCAATGGTTACACTACCGAAATATAAAAGTAAATTTTGAACTACTAAATACTCTTCTGGTAAAGGCATTAAGCACTGGAAGACAGTAATTTTCCCAAATTATGATTAAGTTTTCAATCTTACCTCTTGACTTTTTAAAGAGCCTCTACAAATGGATCCTCTTAATATCTCTGTGTAATTATCAGTCAATATACTACAAAGTGTACCATGAATTGGAATGCTTCAATTTTGTCTTGCATATATTAGGCTCCATCTTTTATGGTACATTTAAGTTGATTACTGATCATTACTTCTCATTAATTACAGTAAATTTAGAAAAATTATATGACAAAGCTCCTGAAAACAGAACTCAAGTCTTCAAAAAAGAGCAGAGCACTTTTACTGAGAACATGCTTTACTGTAAATAAGACAACATTTGTTTAATTCATTCATCTTGAGTTTAAAAATGATCCACAACTTTCTAAGGCATTTATCTTCAGCAATGTAATCGCCACAAATCAGAGCATGCAAATTCCCTGAAGGTACCCAATATTTGAAATCTTGCTTTTAAATAAATAACAATTTTTTCCAATATTTTAAACACAAAATATTCATATTTCTGAATTTTCTGAATCGCCCTTACTTATAAATTATAGGTACCGAAACTACATTATTCTTCTGTCACTATGGTTTAACACCAAATAACCTCCATTGGATAAAGATTTTTATGTTCTATAACAGTAAACAATACACATTTGTATGTGATATGCAATTATGTTATAGAAATATGTTATTATTATATTTCATTGGAATTGGTGCCAAGTGTAATCTTGGTTTCCACGAGTCAGGTAAGACCTTAAGACTTCTACTTTCTAAATACAATCAATGAAGCATTTTGATTCATGTCTGGGTACACCTGGGGAAAACAATACCAATCTCTGAAAATATCTGAAAATTAGAAGTATCCACTATGCCTCACAATGCAGCAACTGACTGCAAACTTCCCCCATTAAAAACCAAACAAATTACTGAGACTTGAAGATGTCTGATAGAAAAATCTCAAAAGTAAATGCAAATTCATAGAAATAGTAACAGATTTGCACATGGAGGTTGGTTGTGGGTGATGTTGCTCTGAGCCATGCACTATCTAGTAGTGAGAATCTAAAAGTCATGTTGAAGTAGTTAATATGGTATCACTTGTTTTCTTGAAGTCAACTGGAAGGAAGGTTCCAAGGTGCCTCCACACTAGCAAACATTTTTAGACTTAAAATAGGTTGAAATAGACTCTTAGAAGGTGAACAGCTTCATAGGAAGACATTAAATTCTGAACTACTCCTCCAAGTTCTTCTGATTCCCCACAGTAGTTTCTCTACCCTGTCAGTGTTACAGAATCATAGAATAAGTTAGGGTTGGAAAGGACCTTCAGATCCTCTAGTTCCAAGTGCTTGAAGAACAGGTTAAAATGGTATCTTCCAATTTAACATTGCTACACAGCTGTACCAAAGTTACACTTTACCCATGTATTCTAACAACACTCTTCTAGAGCTGGTGAAGGCTACAGCATGGTACATGAACCTCTGAGGAGCAAAAGGACACATCAACATTTTAGAATGTCTTTTTTTTTCTCAGAAGATGCAAGCAAAATGGAGGAGTAGAAAGGAAGGCTCTTAAACCCTGTATTCAGTTTTGAGATAATGCAACTATTACATCATATGGCGTGGACATCCATTTTTGGGTAATCAGGAAGTTATAATTCCCTTTCAGGAATTACACTAGTCCTTATTCTGGCAACCTAGGAAGGTAGCAAAGGTAGATACTACCAACAGCAAAATCCGTGCCTTGTCTTTGTCTTCTCTATTCCCCTAAGTATGAATAAACGTGAAAACCAGAATGTTTGCCAAAACAGCCTCCTTTGGCAAATTTACTAATCCCTAAAGTGTTTCCCACTGGGAGGTGAAGGCCAGATTTTAAAATGCAGGCAATATTCAAAGGAAACAACAGAACTGTATACTCTCCATTTATTCACATAAACACCTGGCTTGCACATACAAAATAATTAAGAGGTGCATTACTATAATTAAGTATATAACTCACTATATTGTTAAGGAAATATCTGATTGAACTGTATAGAACGTGATAACCTTTGCAAAGAGGCTTTTTGTTTTTCTAAACGAAGTTTTCCAAGCACTTCCACAAAACCTTGTAACACAAGAGACAAACCACACATGAAACCGAGTTTCTAATCACTACTTTGTCCCAGAGTGGAATTCAATCTGACCTATCATTCCAAAGTTTTCACTGAACCTTACCCAGAACTGAAACCTAACAGGTACTACAGAACTTCTGAATTTCAGAATACTGGTTTAACTAACCATTGACACCAACTAGCAGAGATCAGTTTAAGGAGGGGAACTGTCTGCACCAGCTGGTGTTTGCAAGGTCAGTTTTTTCTTATCCCCTCCTTCCTCAACTCATTCTCCATGTTTTCTCATCAGCGTGGTCCTTCAGTGCAAGCCTTCTCCACCCTGACACTGTGCCATTTGCTGTGAGCCTTCTTGGTCAAAGATGTTAGACTGTTAGCCCAAATAATTACCCTAATTCTCCAGCAGTGTAGTCCTGTGTGCTGTAGGTCCTATTTTAATCTCTCTGCTATCAGCACAACTCCTTCTGACCCCTGGAACAGCACAGATACCACTGATGTTGGACAGTGCTCCTCAAGCTGTTTCACTTTAGTTTCTCAACCTGTTAAGACTCAGGAGGCTGACAAGACACAGCATTGTGCTGGGAGCCCAGATGACATTAAATTTTGACTGAGGAATGAGACCTGAAAGCTAACAATCTTCTCTATATGAAACTCATATTTGAGGTGTGTCCCCATTGTATGAACTTTCTCCATTTTTAAAAGGTGTGTTTTCCAGGGAGTCAAGTTCATTGACGATTTCAGTGATCCCAAATGGTTCAAACTAGGTGATGCTGAGAAAACATAGTACATGGACAGTGAAGCCAGGAAGAAACGGCTGAATGGCATCACCAGAACTTACCCTGGCTCAACACAAAAATCACTAGCTCAACTGCAGTCAAAAATTGTACTACCCAATCCTTTGAGAAAGAAAAAGCAATTGTCAAATGTAACTCAGTAAATTACAAGACGGGTTTCTTCACAGATTTACTCATACAGGTATCTAAATCTCACAATCAAAGCAATGCAGCTTAATCTTTCAGTGCTAATCTTGCAATAGAACACTATCAAATTGCTATGAGTTTATACAAGCTTGTACGTTTGTGTCATGAGCTGGGAATAGCAGACGTGTGCATGCAGTTGTGCTTCAGTATGTGCAAGTTGGACAACTGGAAATGGGTATTTGTACATGATGAGCTTTGAAATTCTGTTTGCCCCACATGTTTGTTTGTAAATTGTACTGCCTGTCTTCACAAATGGGCCTGATTTTATGTTCTCTATGATGTTTCTAAAAACAGCATGCAAAGAATATTAAAAAGCTTGTTCTAATCTGCAAGCCTCTGCCTCATTTAATCTCTGCATCAAGTTCAAAACCCATGAGGAGCACTCTACATACACACAAATCAATACATATTTTTTATTGGCCAGCCACAGGCACAATCTTTAATTTAAAGCAATGAACTGACACCAAATTTTAAAATACATTAAGTTATCAATCCCTTTTAATAGAACAATTATCTGCTTTTTATATAAGTAAACTGGTTTTACTTACTGCTATGTACAGCCTGCTTTCAGACAGCCAAAGAAATAGGGATGCTATGTCTTTTTAGGGAACTCTGTCTCATACCTTAATATATTTTGTGCCAGGAAGATTTTTCTAATCAGGTCATAAACAATGTTTAATGTTTTCATTAGCGATTCACTTTTCATTAGCTAGTTCACATTGGTTCTGTCTTGTTTTAAACCTTTTGCACAGTGATAGGATGGACAGGCTAGTTTTACTTGGGGGAAAAAAAAGGTTTCTCTTTAGCAAAACATTATTTGCAAGTTTGGATCAAATTTGGTGAATAATATCAGCCAAACAAAACACTTGGAAAAACTCTTGGGAATTTTCCACCCTCCCAGAACCCCAAAAGAGCTCCAGAATAGCTAGCAAAATGGCAAGAGGTGGCAGCAATGCTTTATTTTTGACAGCCCAAATTATTAAGGCATCATTTAGAATATTCAAGACTCAAATCCAAACGTCCATGCTTGTTTTGAAGTACATTGATGGAATTCTACAGCCAATGCCATAAGAAGGCAAACTACATGATCGAATGGCCACTGCTAACCATGAAATTGTTCTGTCTAGGTTCACAGAAAACAGCTTAAGTCCAATTATTCTTTCCATTTGCAGGGCTTGGGTCAAGACGACACGGCAGAAAGACAAATGAGGATCAGTATACTCAGTATCCCAGGGATTAAGTAACATTGTCTAAATGTTTAAAACATATTTTTACATTTAATGAAACCAAACTTTTTTAGCTGACAGTAGATTCCTTTTCTTATCCAGTAATTATTAAAGATCATAAAGATATACGTGCAATTTATGGGTGTTGAAGTAATCTGGCTGTTTTACAACGCACTCGAGGCATGCAGATATATCTTTACAATCACACACCCTGAACTGTGTGAGCACCTGGCGGTGCTTGTTACAGAGTGAGGGTTAAGAAAGTACAGTCTAAGTTACTGTTACTTATAAAGAAGGAAGTGGAAGACATTTAAAAAGAAAGAAAAAAAAAAGGAGTTTTAAAGAAAAATAGTTTTAAACAGAGCTGAATTCCAGGATTGTCACCACTGGTGGTAAATTAACGAGTTTATTTGGCTATTCAGTTCATGCTTCAACTTTCTTCACCCCTGGGTAGCAGCAAGGTGATACTATTTAGTTTACTAGGTTATAGAAGTATAATTACTAATCAATGTTCAGCAAAACTTCAATGTCCATTTTACTTGACTTACTATGTACAAAGTAGGAAATGTCTCCCCTTGTTTTATTTTCCTTCCTGATATGGCAGTGTCAGGCCCTAGAAAGAAACATATGATGCAAGAAAAACAACTTCGATTGCCACAACTTACAGAAAGACAGAAAAACCTAGGACCTAGGGTCTGCCGAGAGGAGAGCTCAGCTCAGACACCCTAAATAAGAGTCCTGGAGAGCCACTGCCTGAGTAACACAGAGCTGCTGGTCCCAGTTGGTACCAACACTCAGTTACTCTGAACCTAATGGAAAAGACTTTCACTATTTCTTAATTTCCCGAAACAACTGAAGTCCCAGAGCTAGGAAAGAGACAGCTGGCTTTTCTTCCTTACAACACTAACTTTAAAAGTATCAACCGTGGCACTAAGGTCATTCCAGCAGGTACAGCAAATTTTAAAATATACAGTTGAGAAATACTCTGGAAACTTACGACAGAGAAGCAAAAATATGAAAGGGTTTGTTGTTTATGTTTTACTTTACACGGAATCTTAAAGGATTCCAAATCAAAGCATCATTCATTAAAAACATAGACTAGCCTGTTCTACACGAAGCTTATAAAGTATTCCTTGCCATTCACGCCGTGTCTTTTCTGCTCCTGCAATCAGTACAAATATATTGTTTATATGTTTATTAAGATACTTTTAAAGTATTTTGAGGATAGCGAAGTGAGCTGTCATACATCATTTCTGCTCAGTTCCTGTAATGGTCCCGAATTCCTCAAAATTGAAATCAGCTCTGTGAATGTAAAAGACATAAACAGTCAGCCCTGATGACTAAAAAAGGCGAATGAGGTAACGGTAATGCCGGTGAAGCTGCTTGTCTCCAATGTACCATAAATAGTGAAGTGAAATTAAAATTTCTCAATCAACACCAGTTATGCACATGCACGCACACACGCGCACGCACACGCATATGAGAACCCTGCCTGATGAGAAGCAGACAGGATCACAAGTTCAAGCAGAGATTCTTACCAAAAGAATAAAATTATTGGGATTTTTTATGTTGTTGTTGTTCCTATATTGTGGGATATCCTCGCTGCAGGAAACGATGGATTGGAGTACAGACTTCCTTAATTTCCTGCAAACTTCCCCCCATGCCATATTTCTAGTCCTTCTGAAGCTTCCCTCACTACACTTAACATTAAATGATCAAAAAAAAAGATAGCGTGTATCACTAAAAGCCGTATCTGATGCCTGTATTGTACTCTTCGAACACACAGATACCCCACTGTTATTTCCACAGCTATAACTGGTCTTCCCCATATGTGGAAAAAATAAGTATAAATACATATATACATAATAAATAGGGATAAGTATTTAAAACAATACATAATTTTCCAAGAACTTCCTTCCCTTAGAAATCAAAGTAATTTTTCAACTATTAAATAAGATCTGAAAAACTGCAAATGATTAGTAAGGTGAGACACTGAGAGTGATTTGTTCAAGGCTAGGCAAGAAATCTGTGGCACAGCAAGGAAGTCCTATTAGATTTCTTGCCTCTTCATCTTGTTCCTTAAAACCATTCTTGCATGAGATTGATGGCAATTAGTCTCCATGGAACCACGACAACCATTTAATGAATCATACAACAGGAAAAGCCTATCTCTGAAAAAAATGTCTTTCCTGTTTCAGTAGCATATTTGTAATGCACAGTGACAGGAGAAGACCGGAAAAAGGGACATTTCTCCTGAGTGGGTTGATTAATTAACATAGATTGCCTGAATTCATTCCAAGAAATCTACGCCAAGGAGGAATCCTGCACTGCCTTTCCTAACTGAGCCTGGAGCAGTCCCCCAAACACATTATCTCAAAAGCACAGAAGGAAATCCCGAAGCCAGGTATGAAACTGGCCTTTGTGAGCCATAAAGACATCCTTGATGCAGACCATGAGCCAAAGGACAGAAATAGTGTTTATCAACTCAGGAAATGGGGATGAAGAGAATGTACAATATAAACATTATCAAAACTAAGAATAGTTGTTTTGTCTGGAAGAGGTGTTCTACATGATTTCTACAGTTATAGTATTTCCTGTTTGATGAAAGATGATTCCGAAGAGTAGGCTTATACCCAAATCCCCACTCCGCTAAGGCTCAGAAGGGGTTAGAAACAAGGTTTATTTCAGAGAGGTTCCTGCTAGTTATTAGATGTATTATCTACAAAGGTTGGTTTGTCAAGGACAGCTGAATGCATTGTGTTTTTTCCTTTAAAAAAAATTAAAAAAATCATATTACAAACACTTTTTTGATTATAAAAAAAACTGGCAGATTTTAAAAGACACTAGGTAATGCAGAAGTTGAGAATATTATTATTTGAGTTTCCTAAACCATATAAAATAGATTATAATGGAAAGGGCTTGGGCAAGATTGCATTGCATCCATTAGCTCTCCCTACATAATTTGTACGGGTTGCTATCCATTATGCTCTGCATTGCAACTCAGAATTACTTGGTGGCTCCCAGAAACCCACATGCTACCGCTCTTCAGAAAAGTCCATTACTTTTTGGAAAAGTAGTTCAAGACTAACCCAAACACTAAAGTTTCTTGAAATGTTGTCCCTTCACTTAACTGTATTGTCTCTGTGCCATCCAGCATCATTTGCAATCTGGCACTCTCCAAAACTTCTCTCCCCTATCATTTTTTTTCCCTCAAAAGTACTTTCTGTGCTCTATACTTTCCATTTTATTAAACTATGTCATTTTTCCTCCAGATCTCTATAGAGAGGGCTAAGCTAAGTGCAACAGAGCTGAGGGAGGAGACACTGAGGTTAATCACAGAACAAAAATATAATCCAAATTGGAAAGGAAATCGGGAGGTCTCTAGTCCAAGCTCTTGCTCAAATCAGGGTCACGTCTGAGGTCAGACCAAGCTGCTCATGGCTTTATCTAGTTGTTTGTTGAAAACCTCCAAGAACAGAGCCTGCACAGCTTCTCTGGGCAACCTGTTCAACTGTCTGGTTGTTGTCATGATGAAAAAGACTTTCCCAGTATCCAGTCTGAATCCCTTGTATCTCATCCTCCCACCATGCACTGCTGAGTAAAGCCTGTCTCTCCACATTGATAACCTTCCTGTAGGTGCAGAGGGGCTGCTGTCAGCCCCCACTGAGGCTGCTTTTCCCCAGGCTGTACCAGCCCCTGTCCTGCAGCCTCTCCAGCTGAGGTGCTCCAGCTCCTGATCATCTTCGGAGCCCTGCCCCAAACTAAAGATGACTAAGATGACTTCAGATACAGATTCATCAGTACAACCCTGCAGTCAGATGAACCAGACCTGTGTTGAATGGGTGCAGTACAGTGGCAGACCTTTGGGACTCAAGCATGGCTCTCTCAATGTGTTGCACTTTCTACATATGATATGTCAAGTGTAAGTATAAGTGTAAGTATATGTATGAAACAAGTCAACTCTAGAATAACTACACGACATAAATATACTGACTGGTGTATGTGAAACATCCTAATGAAACCACTCAACTACTACAGAATCAGATTTTTCCTTAAAACAATTTTACATTTTTTTATACAGTCACTCTTAGATGATCTCCCTTTTCACATCCATACTTGAATTTAAGTTATCTTGCTAATCATAACAGCAGCATATATGGGCAAAGACATTTTTCAATGAAGACTTGATATTGAAATACAAGGTCTATATCCTTCCTACCATCAATATGCATTCTAAAAAGAAAAATTAATAGAAGTACGTTTTTAATACTGTGACTTCTCCCACTCCAGTTCCACCAGTATCACATGATGTGCTTATCAGCACACAATATATCTCAGGCTGGGAATTATAAAAAACGGCAAGGGTGAAAGCACTGACTAGGCCTGCAAATTACCAAATTCAGCAACCATACCAAAAGATATTTAAGCAGAGGATAAATCATCAAGTCTGACATTAAAAATGTTGCTTACATTGAAGTCAATGCCAAAATCCCTCAGAATTTCAAGATGCAAGATCTACAAGTGAGAATTCAAGCACAGATTTGAATCCACTCTCATAGTCTATGCCTGGAGAAGAACTACTGTAAACCAATGTTAGACACAGAGGGCAGCTGCGAAACTTGGAGCTGAAATCTGCCCACATGGTCTCACTCAGTAAGTGAATGTTACTGCACTCACAAATTTACTTGGCAGTGCAAGTCTGACCTCTGTCAAGAGCCTCAAGTGTGATGTCCAACTCAGTTACTAAAAGACACATTAAAATCTGGTTTATTATGGTTAACAAATAACATTCACCTACTTTTATTTTGGGACCAGAGCCCCCCAGTCTCTTTAAGGAGAGACATTTTCAGTCTATTCAGTTTCAACATTCACACTGATATCTTTATCTTGCTTAATAAGCAACCCTAAGCCAGAAACTGAGAGCTTAGTGAAGATGTTCTCTACCAAATATAATATATTCAAGTATAATAATATTTAATAAAAAAAAAAAAAAAAAGAAAGAAAAGTTGTAACAATTTTAAGTAGTCATTGAGAAGCATCATTGACCAGGACAATTCCAGGGTATTTCCATTACCTACCACCAACTCGCTTGTGCTTTAATTTTGGGACAGTAATTCACTGTCTCTCCAGTGATATCAATAGGTCCATTCTACTCACATTGAATGAGTATCCTTCACCCTTCCCTCCCCTGTCTTTCCCCTCTTCATCCTCCCATGCCAGGAAAGGAAGGAATTCTCCTTTTCCTGCTCAAATATCCAATAATCATTTCAGCCATCTGCTTCAATACAAAAAACTCTTAATAGAAGCCCAACTAAATGGCAAACCATTGGAGATTAAGATGATTTATTTTAGTTTAGTGCAGTGTCACTGGTTTAATAAATAAAAAATAACTAAGGATTTAAGAAATACTATGGCTTACCTATGTAAAAACTCACTCTCTTGCCAATACATTCTATCGCTGCTGACAGACATTAGAACATTCCTTTCATCTCCTTCCTCTTCTTGCAGTTTAAGCTATCCCCTTAAGGAGTATTTGCTTTCTCTAAGATAGATTATACATTGTATGCAACGTGAAAACCTTACACGCTTTCTCTACCATCTGCAAGGCTTTTCTGCCTACTTCTTTAAAAAGAATTAAATCAAAACCCATATTAGTCTTTTCATTTTGGATAAATAAACCAGAATTACATCGTTTCTGTTAGAAGCTAAAAAAAACAAACAAAAAAAAGGATTGCTATTTCCAGATCTGTGTATTTAAATGAGAGAAGCTCTTCTGAATACAACCACCCAAACATCCAAGCCTAATGGGACCAAATGTGGAATGCAAACTGTGATAAAGAGCAAATATGAAGCGCACACATACACGCACACAAAACACCCCCTCTATTCATGCAGAAAACATGATCTAATATGGGATTGATTTCTTTCAAATAGTTCTTTCTGCATCCCAGTGTGATTCCAGGATGTGCAAATTAAGATAAATTCTATGGGTCAAATTGTTCTTACCACTACATGTGCTCAAGTCAACTGAAATTGATGAGAACTGGATGCTGTGTCGGAGGGTGAAATTGGCACAGAAAATCACAGTGTAAGGAGATGTTATAAAAATAAAGATGACACAGTGCTTTGATTTGAATGAAGGAGGAAACAATTCTCAAAGTGGGTTGGAGAGAGAAAAGCACAGAGAAGCAGAAAAAGTTGACCCAGGAGCTAGTAGATTGTCAGATAAGGCTCAGTTGTCAAAACAGAGCCAACTGTGAGGATCTGAATGAGAATATGTGGCTCCGAATGAACCTAACCTCATTCCATAACTAGCTCTTAACGGAAGTAAAGCTACACCAGCTCCAACTCCTGATCCACCTAGAGCTTAAAAGAGGAGAGACTAGTTCATTACTTCTATATTCTTTGTAATTCCAATATAGCTATTTAAGACTTCATCATTGCAGAGCTTCACGTTTAATCTCATTAAACGAAAGAGTGTGATAAAACTTTCAGGATGAACTTCCCTCTTCTTTGGTTTTTGGGGGTTTTATTTTACAAAACAAATGTCCCTAAAAGAAGCCTGTGTAATTTGCAAAAGCGACCTAAATCAAAACCAGATTCACATATTCGTGTAGATGATTTAGCAGTAATATTTCTAGCAGTGGGAGTTTGCAAATATTATCAAATCCATGTTCATGTTTTATGACAATTGACCGATGAAAACCAGAAGCTATTCTGACACACATTTTAACCCATTTTGCTGCTACCAGTATGAATATGAGCACAAATGTCTTCCTGGTTAAACTTCTGTTCATTTGAGTGAAATGTGAAGATGTGTCATGTCCTCAGCTAAGTTCCAGAACTACTCAGAATGTCATGTAGCATTTAATTTCAAGCTCCATTTAGAAAAAAGGATTAAACACCCAACCTGGAACAGCTATCCTCCCAGCTGTTGGATGATTCATTTCCATCACAAGTCCATTGTGCAGCACCTAGCACAAAAAGCAAAGCATGTATGTAATACATACATAATATAAATAACATAATCAGTTCCTAAATTCGAGAGGAAGGTAAGATAAATATTACCATGTTCTTACACAGAGTATCTGAAAACACAGGGACCTACAACTCAAGTAATTTGCTTAATTTGTAAAATGAAAGCCCTGATGTTTGACACTACTTTCTATTTTTGCATCTAAATAAATGCTTCAGTAAGACTTTACAAGTCTAACATATCTCTAAGCTCTTATAGCCAACAACAAGCATAAAAAAGTGAGCTGCAAGCGTATCACGTTTTCAACCACCAACAGACAACTGGCACCAACATGAAATGAGAATTAAAACCTTCACCCACTTTTATTTTTACACCTGCAATATGTATATATAACTTATGCTCTATAGTGTTGGTTTGCTTTTTTTTTTCAACTTTTACTCAGTTGTTTTTGAGACCTTGATGGATTACACTATGAAAAGTTAGAATCATAGAATAGAATTATAGAATAATTAGGGTTGGAAAGGATCTTAAGATAGTCTAGCTCAAACCCCCCTGCCATGGGCAGCGACAACTCACACTAAACCATATCACCCAAGGCTTTGTCCAACCTGGCCGTGAACACTGCCAGGGGTGGAGCATTCACAACTTCCCTGGGCAACCCGTTCCAGTGCCTCACCACCCTCACAGTAAAGAACTTCCTCCTTATATCCAATCTAAACTTCCCCTGTTTAAGTTTTAATCCGTTACCCCTTGTCCTATCACTACAGTCTCTATTGTCAACCTAAGTTGACTTAGTTCTTATAAATGTTTAGGAAAGCTGACATAATTTTGATGTTATTTCTGTTCTTTGAAGTGGGTATGTCATGCTTCAGCCCCATGTATATCTGTATGGGATGACTATTCATAACAATTTCCAGCTTTCTGCTATTCACTTCAACCAGGAAACAATGTATGATACCAAAATTCTCAAGTAACAGAGAAAATTTTTAATAGCAAACTCACTG
The DNA here is from genome assembly GCA_026283785.1 of Coracopsis vasa. NCBI lineage: Eukaryota > Metazoa > Chordata > Aves > Psittaciformes > Psittacidae > Coracopsis > Coracopsis vasa. Next base: position 2,461 of record JANHGB010032439.1, on the reverse strand, counting down.
CTACTCTTAATATGATGCTGCATCCAAAGCCAGTAAGCAATCTTTATGATTTCCTTACCTTTTACTCTGACACCCTGTTATCTCAATCACATAATCAGACTTCTTAGAAGTTATTTTGTTATTGAAGTATCCTCTACAAATAAAGAGCCTCCCACTAACCGATTCTTTTTCTATCCAATGTAACAAGTCTAGAGTACCTTGCAAATGTAGCAGCTATAGAAAATGAAAGATGGGCAAAGACTGTTAAGTGATCATATAATACATCTACCTATTCACCCTGCACTGTGAACACTAGCAACCTTGACTATAAATGACAGCTTTTGGTCTAATTATTCTTGAAAATTTCTAGCTAGTTAGATGACAATTCTCATATGTAGCCTCCATAATATTCTCTATTTTTATTCTTACAGATTTTTCTCCTAATACATTATCTCAATACCTTTGTTTTGTATTAAACATCTTTATTCTTGTCTTTTTCTCAACTGGGCACAGAAAACCAATCACTAGCATCTTTATAACATTCTTTTACATCCTGGAAGATTGTAATCACATCCTCCCTCAGTCTGCTCTTTTCTAGACTAAACAAAACTAATTCCTTTAACCATTCTTTCCAGGTCAAATTTTGTGAACTTTTTATCTGTGTAGAAGAACATGCTTAAGAAATTCCCATTTCTGAACAGGTGGTGTCAAAGGTCGGGTCAGCTTTCTCTTAGCTTATGGGGTGAGTCTATTTAGTTGACATTTGGAAATCTAGATATTTCCGATAATAGATGCTGATGGAAGAATGTCTGTTCACTGGTCTAATTGTTTGGCGCTGTACCAAATCATTAATTCTATTTCTCCTTTGGAAGGTTAACGCCAATTCTGGTAGACATTCAAGGAAGACATCCAGAATTTTCTTCCAAATGACAGAATTGGAAAATATAATTGCTTGTTTTAGCTCATATTTAGAATCTTTCCAGTTATACCCTTAATCAAACAGTAATGAAAGTTTGGCCTCCTTTCTCTGTAACTTAGTTACATGGGTTTTCTTTACACATTTAATAGATTTTTTTGTGACCTGAATTCAAGAAAACACACTTATTTAAACTTGAAACCAACAGAACACTCAGGTGCATAAGCAGTTCTTTAGATGGCAAATTAAAGCCTGTACCTTGAAGTAGCACCGTTTGGTTAAAGAAAAACCTACAGATTCTGTAGCAGCTACTCACGGCTTCACAAAAGGAAGGCAGACTTAGATTATTTTTAAAAGATCTCCTCTTGTCAGAACCAAATTCCATGTCCCTAAGAAAAACCTGCAGTAACTTCGAGGCCTAACTTCTACTCCATTTTAAAATAACTACTTAAGATGCAGTCAAGCTTCCTTTCCATCCACTATAAGTACAGGCTTGACTTTCCTTCTCAGATACATAATTTTCTCAAAACCACTGTAATGTCATTACTCTTATTACTTTTATTTTCCACAGTTATTAAGCCTATATTAGTATATTCAAGTCTACCTTCGTTTTTTGAAGAAAACAACCCCCAAGAAATTAATCTGGCCAAAGACTGTTTCTTTTCCCAACACCAGCAACACTGTTTATAAGAACTGTGCAATTTCCTGTTTCATGTGTTCTACTATTAGGATTCCCCAAAAGAAAATGAAAAAAACAACATCACTAACTCCTCCTCATCTACATTCTAAAAGCTATGAAGGAAATACGTAAGATTACTGCACCCAAGCCTTTGGGAGAATGCAATGTTCATATCCATTATCATCAAAGACTAGGAAAGTCTGAGGACAAAGTAAGAGACAGAACTTGGAGGACTTCTCCGCTGTCTTATGCCACTGAAATAGTCACAATCCTCCTGATGCGGTAGAGTCCTCTATCCCCTTTGCATTCACCTTTGTTCAGCATAAGGAACTGATGCATCAAGAGGATCACGTAAAAGATGACAGACATCAGTAGATGCTTTTTTTATTTTCCATATGGCTTACGTTCCAGGCTAAAAATCGTCTATTACCTTATTACCTGTTACCATTTGAGATTTTATGAATGAAAGTAATATTTGGGTGGCATTTTACACTGAAATTTACACAGTCTTCTGTCCTTCAGTAATAATCTTTTCATGTCATTTCATTTTATTCCAAGTATAATCACTTTGTACATTAAAGAAGGAATCTTTCATCTGTCTCCTGGTTAATGAAAAGAAAACCTGATGTCACTATTTTGTAATCTTATCTCAACAAAAGTACTAGCAGTGCCTTGCCGCTATTTGTGACACACTCAGCTTATGCAGGTTTTTGGTTTACCTGTTCATACCTTTTTTTGTCTTTCCTTCTGACACTTGGACCTGTAAAGGAAAAGACCCTTCTATTGGCAAGAAAAAAAAAAAGGACACATCATAGAATCATAGAATAGTTAGGGTTGGAAAGGACCTTCAGATCATCAAGTTCCAACCCCCCTGCCATGGGCAGGGA